>CAVNYN010203857.1:0-20113 GCA_963692815.1 Nyctanthes arbor-tristis | reverse complement strand
TTGCTCAATTTTTTGGTACTTCTTCTAGTTGGCTGCTTGCATAACAATGGATAGAACGTGTTTTTATAACATTTGCTCATCAAGTAAACAAAACAGAGTACGGAGTTGTGCTTTCCAGGGCACTAATTTCTTAGTAACAAATGCAACAGTCATTGAGAAGCAAAGTCAGATTCATTTCTTGTCATGCAGTTTGTGCCTCCAAGAAAGCATTGAAATCTTCCCTTGCCTTGAGAAGGCGAGGTGTAATGCAAGAAGACGTAGGTGAATTTGGAGACGATGTCGAAAAATGAACGTGTCGTGATGATTCGTGAGACTTCCTGTGTTGTGTCTTTGATGATGACGTAGTGTTCTTCAGGACCCCTTTTCGATCCTTCTCAAACACAAAAGCTGCTGTGACCGGCGAATCTGTGTCATTTGCACTGCGGCCGATCAGCTCCATTGGCAGGTCGAAGAAGATGTTCGAGGAATCCCCGCCGTGTTCGTTGAGGTCGTTGATAATTGCGGACGATGTCCATGACCCGCATTCAAATTTCTCAAGGGACACTCTCTTGGAAACTACATGGGGTTCCTCCTGATGTTCCTTTCTTGATTTCACTGGTTTTGCCTTGTTGCCAAATCCTGGAATGAACAAACATAGAGATCCACATTTGAACTTATCCTCTATCTTATCGTCGATGGTGGTGTTGTTGACGACATGCACTATTTTGGTTTCGGTTTTGACATCGTGGTTGATGTTAGTCAACCAGAGATCCAACTCATCTGACGGTTGAGACGTTCGGTTTTCACCACAGGACTTGCTCCGTCGCAAGTGGTTCTCTCGTAGCCGCTCTAAGTTACTAAGCGCGACCGAATGTTGCCTCCCCAACGGATTCACCGACAGAGGAGACACTTGGCCTTGAGTTCTCCGGCTTTTCTTCTTCAACCCGAATCGAGGCGAGGAGGAAGCCGAATTTGGGAGACTGTGGCTCAAGAACTTACTCTTGGCAGGTGGCAGTGGAAGAGGCATCATAAATTGGCCATTACCTGATTCTTTTAGAGAGATTGGATCCACAGAAATCTGCTTCTCATTCTGTTTCTTTTCGAATAAATTGGGGACATCCATGGAAAAAATTGAACTCCAAAATCTTGGATGCTAAGGGAGTTGGATTGAGATATTTATATGAGAAATGGGACACTACAGAAGCCAAAACGTGAGTGGCATAATAACCTTGTAGTTGTGATTGCCATGTTCTCCTTGAACATTCAAAGGATAGTGACTAAAATAATGTGGAAATTAACATTCACTACCGCAAGGAGAAAGTCAATCAATTTTCATTGGTTAATGTTTATGACTTTCAATTTCTTCTTATTCATGGTTTGTTACCTTTTGTCTGATCTAAGGGTCGCATCTTCGGTCCATAGATATCCACACTCATTAAGAAAAGAATAATGTTATATAACATTGTTGGTACTAAATATCAATTGATCTGGCCAAGTACGATCTCAATTTTGATCAAGCCGTCGAACGTCATTATGCATTCAAATAACCCAAAACTGGCAAGGGTTTTTGACAAATGATTATATTTTTGACAAAAAGACTTTCTTACTCTTTAATACCCGCTTTTCTTTTTGTGAATTTCATATCCTGCTGACACATGCACACACACACAAAGAAAGGGAGGGATAAAACTGTCACCTTTCTAAATTCTAATTGTTGAACATGCTATGAGTCAGCGTCTTGAGGACACACACATTACCTAAAAAAAATATATTGGGTGAAATTCTACCAACAAAAAAAAAAAAAAGTTAATGATAATAACCTTTAATTAAGTGTATTAAAAAATGTCATAGTTAATTTTAACTTCGCATTCCATGATGATATTAAGTCACCACCCAGGCTACAGTATCGGTGCTACATAGCGTTGTTCTAGAAGATGGAGACATTGAAATTGAAAAGGATAAAATTGGTTAATTGAGAAAGTATCGTGTGAAAATTTGAAATAAGTTGAGTTAGAAAAATAAGAAAATCGAAAAGTAAACATTTGGTTCTAGCTTAAACTAATTATACAAAATCTTTATTTGTCAGATCATCCAAAAAAATATTTGATGAATATATCTGGCGACATTAATGTGAAAATTTGATGATGATGATGATATATATAGAGTTAATTACATGAAAAATAATTGAACTTGTCTTAAGGTTACTAGATGGTCATTGAACTTTAAAATGTTTCTCATTACTCACTCATCTTTCAAAACAATATCTCATTCATCACCATTTAAACCGTCGTCACTCTGGTTTAACAGTTATACGCGCATGTCTAACGGAATATACATGCGGAATTTTCCTACCCTTAACTAACTTCACGTCAATAAAACCAATCCACGTAGGAAACACCCTTAACCAAGAAAAGACCTTTATACTTCCCCTCTTATACGTCTGCAACCTTTAGGAGAGTTAACGAGTTTATATTATATCTTCTTTCCCAATCCTCAAATGAGACCCAAAAACTTGGCTTTTACACTCACAAACGTTTGATCACAAAGAAATGCAAAATTCAAAAACGAATTCTGACTATATATATATATATATATTATTAAGCTAGGGCAGTGTGTGATTGTGGAATTGTTCAACTATGAAGACATCTTGGATAGATGAGATGCAAGGAGAAAGTTTAAGGTGTGTCACTGCCATATGCTAAACAGATGAAATTAGTTTGATTTGACTGATCCCGCTTGAGACTCAAGATATCAATTCATTATTGACGGTTTTCTACGAATATCGAACACTTTGATTTAGGCTTCTTTGTTAGGAGGTACAAAGCTCTCTGTTGTTGTTGTTGTTGTTGTTGTTGTTGTAAGAATACCTATTTTGTACGATGGAAATGGTGATTGAAGTGTTTGACTAAATGCTCCAGAGAATATTTTCAATTTGTCTATGTAATGTCTTTAGAGTTTACACTTTTCCTCAATTGATTTTAATGTACTTACATTTAAGAAATGCAATGAAGTTTGTTGCTATTAATCAGTTAGTCTTTCAATATTGAAACGAAGGGTTTGCAAAAAAAGTTAGTCTTTCAGTATTGCAATTGTGTTGTCCTTTTCACTTCAATTAAAATGTGACTTTGAAACAATTTATTGATTACCAGATGATGGCATAGACGGTGATGGACTGTCAACCTAACTTGAAGCTTCTATGATTTATATACCATGCGTGATTTTGCACACAGAAAATAGATTAAGCACACATTTATTGAGCACCCATATAAACTAGTTATTTAAGGATAATCTTGGTAAACAATATGATCAGCAGATTTTGGAAGACTACTTTCTCATCATGATGAAATTATTCAATGAAATTAGTAACCTCAATCAATTTCAGATATAAAATATTACCACAATACAATGGTTTTGGTATTAATTTTAGAGCAGTGTAATTCTCAATCATCGTTCTATTATATGTTACAGCCGTAAAGACTCAGCAAGCACCCGGATATAACTTATTGATGGAAAACTTAAAATCTTATAGAACTGTTGATGTAAAAGCTTTAGTCTTCCATTTGGGATCAAACTTAAACATTTCTTGGTAATGTACAGCAAGAAACTTGTATGTGCAATGCCTATTTGTCTTGTCTCTGCTACAAGCATGAACTAAACTATATGTTTTAATCTGAACTATGCTCTTATCATTAGTTCTGGAAGCCCATATTTTCCATGGACACCCATCTTTACACACCCCTTAACATCTATTTTTGTCATTAACCTTAAATTTAACATTGAACCTATTCATAATAGCATAATTCCTCACAACTTGTTTGAATTCTTCAATTGACCTAAACTCCATCCCATCCTTCGATGTAGGATTTTTCTTGTCAAACTCAGCATAAAATTGAAGAAACTTATAATGGCCACCCTCATCTGAAGAATAATCAGTGCTCAATTCTTTGGACAATGATAAATATACATTATCAAAATGATTGCTGCCATTTGATGTTCTAGGTAGTATATTCATGCTATTCACCACTTTTGTCACTTTCTCACCTAATGGTTCTTCATCATAAATGATAACCCGTTTTTTCTTTTTTGTTTTTTTAACCCTAAGAAACTATGCAAAATTTTATTAGAAAAATAAGTTGAAATAATAAGATATCTTTCCAGCACTAGTACAATATGTTTCTACTGTAACAAAGAACAAATCAATAGGTCTCTTTTCTGCTAGTCAAAGATAAATTTCAACAAGAAATTTTGTCACTCTATAAAATATGACAAAGGGAGATTGAGAACAAGTTTATGCTTAAGTGCAGGACATATCATGAAAAAAATATTATGAAACTTCTGAGTTGTGTGACAGAACTCTTGTGATTGAGATACTTCTTTTGTCCCATGAAACAATCCAAAACACAATTCACCAATTTTTTTTTTTTTTTTTTCAATTCTCTCAGCAAACAAAATATCAGACATTCTAACCGTGTTTCTTTAACAACTCTTGACCTTTTTGGCTTTAAGCTGGTTTTTAGCCAAGAAATCAAGGGAATGCACTTGATTTCCTATGTTAATGCCCTTGAGTGTGATCCCTTTATCATCATATTATAGAATCAAAAAAAAATATATATGTTCACCTTTCGATTGTGTAATACGATAAAATATATGTCATTACCTATTGTTTCCTCTTCATCAGACATTGTGAGATTTATGTTTTCAATCGTCATCTTTGTTTGGGGCAAGGAGGATCACCTGTGTCGTTAAACCTTTTTGTACAAAAACCTCTGTGTATAAATTGGAGAAGATTCTTAGGTAGGGGTTTTACACTGATTTGGCGATTGAGGAAGATCAGTTGGAACTGTAAGTGTGGAGACACTCAAGGCGTGTTTGTCTTGATATTTATTCTTACGTGGAATTAATAAGCTAAAGAAAATTCAACAGGTAACTTCCGTATGCCACGTGTAAATTCCGTTTGCCATGTGCACACCACTGTTAGTCCCAATTAATGTCTTGTAAATCAATGATGGGTGGGAAATGCTTTTCAAGTTGAATGATTAATAAGAAACATTCTTTAAGTTCAGTGACCATCTAGTAACTTGGTATTAAGTTCAGTTATTTTTTGTGTAATTAACTATATATATATATATATTAAAATTTACGGTAAATTTCACAAAAGGTCCCCAACCTTTGTAAAAAGTAATAATTTTATCCTTAACCTTTTTTAAACATATAGATGCCCAACTTTTCAAAAATATGCACAAAAGGTCCATACATACTATTTTTATTAATTTTCGTTGTTCGCTTTTTCTATAAAGACAATTTTACCTTTTATTTACATTTAAAAAATAAGAACACACAAATTTTAAAAATTTATTTTGATCTCTCTGTTGCTTTCTGTTTTACACATTTATACATATTCATATGTATATTGTTTTCTCATCCACTTATTTAACATACACATTAGTTAATTTATTATCTTTCTATTCACTTACCTAACACTACTACTAATATCATAGTCACTTTATGTAACAAATTATCTGAAATTTAAACCTAGATAAGCAATTATAACTGAGATCTAATGGATATTCAAGTCATAAAAATTAGAATAATTAAAAATGTATAAATTTTTCTTCCTAAAAAATTAAAAATTTTGAATTATTGGTAAAAAAGGAGGATTTCTTCCCCTTTATTTTCACTACAATTTTTCTCATTCTAATTTTTTGCGTCTATATATAGCTAAAAATGAGAAGTAAATTCCCTTTTTATTATTGCTGAAGGCAGTTTAAGTGGATGTCTTATCATTCCCCACTCCAAAGAAAAGAATGACACGGTGGAATCATAATATCTTGATCAATTTCTATGTATAACTTTTGTTAAGTAAGTGGATGTGAAAAGATATAGAAATGAATATGTATAAGTGTGTGAAAGAGAAAGCAGTAAAGAGATCAAAATAAAATTTTAAAATTTGTATGTTCTTATTTTTTCAATTTAAATAGGATAAAATTGTCTTTATAGAAAAAGTGAACAATGAAAATTAACAAAAATAGTACGTAAGGACCTTTGTGTATATTTTTGAAATATTGGGGGACCTACAAGCTTAAAAAAAGTTAAAGATGAAATTGTTACTTCTTGCAAAGGTAGGGGACCTTTTGTGAAATTTACCCCTTTGAATCCGAGGATAAAGGGTAGTGAGGAGGAAAAGGACTAATTTTTATTTCACATATGGTTCTTAACCTTTACATTTTCTATCATTTAGGTCCGTAATCTTTTCTTCAATGCCATAGGTCCCCTAATAAATTCACTAATAAGTTGGAATGTGAATGGATAACTAAGTAAGTATGTTGGCAAAAAATAATAAAATGATAAATAATAAAAAAAGAAAAAGAAAATAATTTCTTTCCACCCTACTTACATAATTATCTACCTACATTCTAACTTTTTGTAAATAACAAATTCCGGTAGTCATTTTCATTAGTAAAAAGGGAGATCTACAATTTTATTACTTGTTCGTCCCGCTACTGTTAAAAATGATAGGAAAATTAAATGTGTCCACAAAAAAAAAGAAAAGAAAAGAAAATAGTGCATGTATTTGTCGTTTTCGGTAATGTTAGGGACATATGTAGAATGGATTGATAGTTAAGTTTCCTTTTTATTTTTATTATTATTTTAGAATTTTTTGTTTTTATTTAAAAGTAATGGTAAAAATAGCGTTAATTTCACAAATCGATCTCATCCTTTGAGTTAAGAATTAATTTTATCCTCAACCTTTATTTTCACACTCTACAACCCCCAACCTTTAATAAATACAGGCAAATCGTCCTTTTTTCCACTATTCTAAAAAATTTTCAATGAAGTGACAATTATACTCCTTAAATTTTTTAAATTTTTTAAAAATAAGTTTAAAAATAATAACAAATTAAAATAAAAAAGGAAAACCCACCCACCCCTCTTAAGATTGGCCACTAGAAATAGAAACATTCTGACAGCCAACCATTCCACCTCTGGAATGGCGGCCAAAGTGCTGCCAGAAATGACAAACACTGCTGCCATTTCTGGCAGCACAAATGGAGGAAGTCTTCCCCCGTTTTGTTGGCTGTCAGAAAACACAACCAAGAAGGTGGGGTGAAGCCCCCCATTTACTGTAAAGACTTTATGAGTGAATTTATAAAAAGTTAAGGACTTGCAGCGTTGGAAAAAAAAGTTGAGAACCTGGCTAATAGAAAATGCAAAGGTTGATGACCATTTGTGATATTAATCCGATTCAAAGCACCATGCTAGTCATGTGTGTATATTTTAATCTCAATTTTAAAGAGAAAGGACCAATCTTATAGTAAAACTTCAATTGAGGACGTCATTGCTAAAAATGGAACAAACGGAAAAATTTTCTAGCACCACATGTGTCATACGTCACATGTACTATATAGTATCATAACATATGTGTCAGGCAACATGTATTGTATAGTGTTATAATATATGACGCATATAGTACGAGAAAACTACTCGGAACATATAAGGCCCCCTAAAATTTCAAATTGCAAATTATTGTAAGCGTTGGGTCAGTTTCCTGATTATGAAATGAAGAACATTCGGAATACTCTGTGATAACGTAGCTTTTAAGAGAGATGAAAAACAGCCCATTCGTACTCCACTCTCTCACACTACACATGCCCTCTCTCTAATCCACATCTCCATATCTGAAAATAATGCCAATTTCGAACATATTTGGTTAAATTTATAAAATCAATTTATAAAGAGAATTTATAATGAGTAAAAATAAGTTGTGAAAATTTAATTGAAATTTAAAACGTGTAGTAATTGTTAAATAATTATCAAATCAATAATAGGTGGATTTAAAAATTATAAAAATAAAATTTACCAAACAAACACGGTTCCAAAATGTCCACTTCCTGACATCATGCTCAGAATTTGCCTCCACATTTACTCCGGTTTTGCTTCATTTCAGTTGCATTTGCAGGAGGACACAATTACTCCTATTATGTATGTTTCTCCGTCTTGGTCTCAAAAAAGTCGGAGGGTCTCCGTGCTTTAGTGAAGAACGTGAGCTGCTAATTAATTTCAGCTGGGTTTTGATTTCAAAAATTTTGAGACTTTGAAGCTGGACTCTTGGATCTGAGACTTACGACGTGATTTCAGCTGGGTTTTGTTTTCAATTTTGATTTTTTTAATTTATTTATTTAGTCTTTGGGGTTGGGCGTTGGGGTGTTGGGGAATGATTAATGGTTATTTAAAGGTTTGGAGAGTTTTTCTTTTGTGATGAATCGGAGTTTTAGGGCGCCGGTGAGGGAACAAATGGGGAGTCTGAGAACGTTAATAATGGACACTAAGGATGAGGACCTGGCATTATTTCGCGAGATGCGAAGACGCGACAAGGAACGGGACATTCTTCTTCTTCAGAACTCTGATGAATTTGATTCTCCACTTGGTATTAATTAAACATTTCGTTTGAATTCTTGACGTCTTATTGTTTATAGTATTTGTATTATTCTATGGGCTGATTTCAGCGTGATTGAAGGGTGGTGTTTTTTCTTCCCTTGGTTCCGTTGGATTTTATTCTGGGAATGTTGTGCTCGTTGACTTGATATTATTATGCTGAAAAATAATTAGATAATATAAGTTCTTCTTCTTCTTCTTTTCTCCCGGAATGTAGAACTCAGTTTTTGTCAATTGCTTTTCAAATTGAACCAAAAAGAACAGAGTAAAAAATCAAATATATGGGTATTAAACTTCTTGATCGAAAGGGACCAATGACTGATGTTTTCTCCAATATGGTAATCACACAAATATTTCCTTTTGCAACTTGCAAGAGTATGCTTCCCATTAGAAACTCCAGCAGAAAAACTGTTCCAGACCAATGATCTTGGCAAGTTATTGCCGCAGGTTACACCTCCAAAAAAAGTTTCGGCCAGTCCGGGACTATTGCTGACAACTTAGATTCTTTTAGTTAATATGTTTTGGGGCGATGAAGACAGACCAAAGAAAACACCTTAATTTCCTTGTAAGAAGTTGCTGTGCTTTGGATAATGTGGTTTTCTAACATAAGTGTGTTTATCATCTCAATCTGCAGCATCAATAGCACGCAGTTCTCCAGTTTATAACATAACTTCAGCTGTACGAGCTCCTATTCAGAAAACTGGTGCTGATGATTTTCTCAATTCAGACAATGATAAAAACGATTTTGAATGGTAATGATTAGTATCACTTGTGGTTGCTGCTTCTTCCAATAGGGAAAATTTCAATTTTAGTTGTTAGCTAGTGAAGAAACAGTTAAATTCTTAGATTTGGAAAGGAAATTTCTTCCCTGCCTACTTGACCATTTTCTTGATAAAAGTGTCTGTCTCTGCTTTCTTGTACCTAATATGTGATATATGTGGTTTTCCTCTCTCCCCGTGGGCAAATTAGTTGAGCAGCTAATCAATAATTTGGTGATCTATGTTTTATGACTGTCAGAGAAAGGCAGTTTAAAGAACCTTGTGATTACCTTTACCAACGAGCATGTATAATGGGAAGCATTTCAGCTCCATGGTTAATATCATTCTGAGTTGGTTTTTTAGCTGAAAAATTCAATCTGAAACTTGTAGATCAGCTCAGACAGCTAATAACAATGCCTAGAGATTTGGGATGTTAGTACTCGGATGTGAAATCTATTTTTATGGTCTTTATGAAACCTAAGCTTGAACTGGAAAACCTTTTCGCCACTTGCATTTGTATGGCAGATGAATAAATTTGTCTTCTCTAGTTATGATCAATAACCCTATGTACTGGTTTTAATGTGGTTGTGAAGCTTGATTATGATGATTACTATGGAGGCACTTTTTTCTGATTATGATTATTTATTTTATCATATTTGATTACTTTTTATCAATGGTTTCAGGCTTTTAACACCGCCTGGTACTCCTCTTTTTCCATCACTGGAAATGGAACCCCAGAAAACTGTTATGAGCCAGATGGTAATTCCAAAAGTTCAGCCCACCACACTAAAATCTAGAGTGAGCGGAATATACCTTTTATTTCTTCTTTACGTAATCTAGATTAAGCATCTTTAATAATTATATGATATATCAGAGGCAAAGAACATTTCTCGAAAAATATAGCTATGGTATTGCTTATCTCAATTGCAGAAATAAATCAAATATCTTTTGCATATCTGTGCACTTCTGTTAAGAGAAAATGCAATTGTTGTTGCCATTCCTGTGAAACACAATAAAAACTGGCTGGCAAGTTATATTCCAGTCAGGGCATTCTAGTTATTTTTTTTCACATGTATGTATTTTAGGGCATTCTAGTTTGCCATCCCTGCAGTTTTTGACTAGTCTTTATGCAAATAAAAATATGGAACTTTAGAGTTTTATTTATTTTCGGCCCTTAAAAGTTAAAACTCGAACATATAAAATTCTCTATGCATTTGACCCCTTTTTTTTTAAATGGTTGAAGCTGGCAAATCCCCAGCCTGCGCCTGGTGCAAGGAGCAATATATCATCTAGACAACCAGCTTCATCCCCTGGTTTTAATGCTTCAGGTGGTGTTGTTGGTAGGCCTTCGTCGTCTGGGGGTCTTGGATCAAGACCTCTAACGCCAACAGGGCGTCCAACTTTGGGCTCAACTTCTAGATCTACATTAACCTCAGCATCTAATAAACAAAAACCCAGTACTACGGTTGCAACATCTAAAGCGGTATCAAATACATCATCTAAACCATCAAGATCTGCTACACCTACGTCACGCACCACCACGCCATCGTCAAAACCTACGGTTTCCTCAAGATCTTCTACGCCTACATCAAGGTCTACCATAAGATCCTCAACACCTACTAAAAGGCCATCTGCACCTGCTGCAAAGTCCACTTCCAGAGCAGCTACTCCTACTCGTGGGCCTGCATCCATATCAAATACAACAAGTGCATCTGCTGTTCGGGTAAATCCCCCAACTTCACCTTCAGTTACCAAGCCAGTTACTGCTGCAGCGAAAAATGCAGTTCTGCCAAGGTCCAACTCCCCAACTGTGAGACCCAGACCATGGAAGCCGTCTGAAATCTCTGGGTTCTCCCGTGATGTGCCTCCAAATTTGAGAACATCTCTGCCTAACAGGCCACCTTCAGCAACTAGGGGCAGACCTGGAGCACCAAGTTCTCGATCTTCATCTGTTGAACCTATTTCAAATGGAAGGGTTAGAAGACAGTCTTGTTCCCCAGCACGAGGACGTCCCTCTAGTGGTATTATTCATAGCAGTGGCCGCTCTGTCCCCGTGCCTGCTGTAAATCGATTGCATGCCAAGGCTAATGATAATATTAGCCCTGTTCTTTATGGAACTAAAATGGTTGAGAGAGTAATAAATATGCGTAAATTGGCTCCACCCAAGCAAGAGGGCAGGCATTCCCCCCATAGCAACTTATCTGGGAAGTCCACATCACCTGACAGCATGGGCTTTGGAAGAACGCTTTCTAAGAAATCTTTAGATATGGCGATGAGGCATATGGTATGTACAATCATCTCTTGCTATTGATGTTGTAGTGCTAGTAGAAGTATGTTTAATCACAGGAGAAATGGATGTGCTTTTTGTCAACATGGAACGAGCATTTTGCATTCTTAACCCTGATATACTTGTGTTTTGATAATGAACTCTGAAGTTCATTGTTTTCTCAGGGATTAATTTGTGATTTTTCGATTGAGCAGGATATAAGGCGGACAATTCCAGGTGATCTACATCCACTAATGACTAATATCCCGGCATCCTCCATGTACAGTGTGAGATCAGGGCCCACCAAAAACAAGGGAGAAAGCGTATCAGATTCTCCACTTGCAACAAGCAGTAATCGTAGTTCAGAAGTGAGTATCAATAATAATGCCACATGTGTGGACGTAATTGAAGTAGATGATGATGTTGGCAGCGATAAGGTTATTCGATCTCCCATTAACTCACAGGGCAGGTGATGATTTGTTCGAACTACCATAATATATAATCTTAAGTTCTGGCCATCCTTCTTTATTTTGATCCTCAACTGGCATGCAGTTGCTAGAGATGAGACACACTGCTAAAAAGAGTAGAACATCAGTAATTCATAAGATCGGTGTAAAGTTTAATCATGGGTTAGATATCAATTGAAATCTTAGTATTATTAACAGTGACTTGATTATATTAATGTGTTCCGGCTTTGAAATCTGTCAATGCTTAATTGGTAAGTTGGAAAGGAGCTTATATCTATTGTACATGCTTCTGTTTCTGTAAAATCAATGGTTGATGTGAAAACAGAATTAATCTATTTGCACATTTCTCCCTGTATTTACTTAATGAGTCCCTTTTTAAAATCTCTTGGAGGTTTTGTAACAAAACTTCTCATCCCATGTGTCCCGTGTATTTCAAATACACGTGGCGTGCATGAAATACAAATGGCATTCGCGTGCATGAAATACAAATGGCATTCGTACATGCCACATGGGGTGATAAGTTAAAAAACTTCTGGGAGTTTTTTGAAAATTTTCCTTTAAAATATATCGCACCTCATCTTTTTTTGAATGACAAATTTTGAGGGTGTGAAAATTAAAGAGTGTACAAATTGGCCAACTGCATGTGGAAAAAAAGTAAGGATTCCTGATAGAAACTGAAAAAGACAGATGGGAAAGTCTCTTGCTTGCATTACATGCATTTCAATAATTGTGAGGTCAGTGGAAGGATTTTATCCTTAAAGTTCACTGGTACCAGCTATGTTCCTCCAATTCTCACAATCCCAAAATCAGATCTTTATCTGCACTCTTTAGTCTTTACCCCTTTTCTTTGTGTAAATTTTTATTTGGGAGAAGAATTTCCACCTCATCCTCTGAATGGCTGGGGAAGTTGGTTTGATATTCTTCTGGATAGTTAAAATTATTTGATGTTACTAATACTATATGACATTTTGCATGTCGTCTTATATAGATTTTTTTCCTTAGTGCAATGTCGTCTTTAGTAGTAGGTTTTATAATAATACTAAATGTCTGATACTTGATAAAATTCACCGTCTTTAGCGGCAGAACATGTATTCCATTAGGATGACATGAATGAAGCTTGGGAAATGTCTACCAACTTGCTCTTGCTATGCAATGTGTTGGATCCTATTTATTATAAATTAGATAATCACCTATGTGTTTTACAAGAAGAACACATATATCAAAATATTTAAAAAAATAATATGAAATTGTATAAGTTTTTTTTTTTTTTCTCTGAAATTTTATTTGACTACAATACCCAACAAAGAATAATAAATTTTTAACATCAATCAAACAATAATGTAATTTTTTATTGTTATCTTAAGGTAATTACAATTTACAATAAATTTTGATCTGATTGTTATTGTTAAAGCAAATAAATGGTATCGTATGAAATAATTACTAGTTGGGCGGTTAGGTGTATTATGTACTATGAGTACAACAATTATATAAATTAATAATACATAAAAATAGTTAAATATAAAATAGTCATAATTATTAATATTTATTTTAAAATTCTTTTTGACCTTTTCCCAATTTACTGTAATTAATTAACTTGGGATTTTAACTTTAGTATTTTTAGCGTGAATACAAAAATGCCGTTACAGTAATGACATCTTCTAAAATTTTCCAATGTTATCTGGTTAGCTTCTTTATATTATCACCCGGATCATATGGCTCAATAAAAAACCAACATTGCCACATGTCATCTTTCTAGTCTACTATCTCATTTATTCATACCACTATAGTAGCAAAAAGAATTGGAAACTTTCTGTGACGTCTTTCTTAGCTAATATTGAAGTTCGGCCCTTTAAAACATGTAAAAAAGAACAAATGACGTGGGAGTACACCTCTGTCTTGATTTTGGTGGCATTTATGGTACTTACATGTTTATAGAATATAATTATTGTTTGAGTAAAGACAGTGGTTGATTAAAATGATAATAACATCATAACTTATATAGGATTTAGAACAGATAAATGTAGATGTAAAGTTTGAAAATATATATTCCTTCAAAAAAAAAAAAGTTGAGATATATTACACACACAAAAGCAAATAATAGCAGTGACTATTCTACAAGAACATACAAAGATTGGGGGTGTTTCGTGCTTAGTAACCATTATTATTATTATTGGTAATTAAATCCAGTTATCATGTTCGAAAATTAAAAACAAACAAGAGTCCAATAAACTCTCTTTTCTTACAGCATTCAGCACTGATCACATCTCCCCTCTCCCTCTCTCTCTCTCTCTCTCTCTCTCTCTCTCTCTCTCTCTCACACACACACACACACCCACACCCACACCCCGATTCCCCCAGCACATCCGATTATGGCGAGCCTGTGGCGGGCAGCGATGGGTTCACAATCCAGCGAAGACTACGACGGAGTTGAGTTCTGGGTCAACCCGGAACGGTGCGGTTGGCTCATGAAACAAGGGGAATACATCAAGACGTGGCGCCGCCGCTGGTTCGTGTTGAAGCAGGGGAAGCTCTTCTGGTTCAAGGAATCCGACGTCAATCGAGGTTCCAAGCCGCGTGGAGTCATCCCAGTGGTTAACTGCCTCACAGTAAAGGGGGCTGAGGATGTACTGAATCGGCAATTTGCCTTTGAATTGTCAACTAGATCAGAGACCATGTACTTTATTGCGGATTCGGAGAAGGAAAAGGAGGACTGGATTAATTCGATTGGGCGTTCTATTGTGCAGCACTCTAGATCGGTCACTGATAATGAGATTCTCGATTATGATAACAGAAAATGATGAGGTATAATTAGAAATGTGAACTTTTGTCTCTCTCGTTCTAATTTGGGTTTTAGAGTGCTGGAGGGATCTGAAGTTCAGTCTTCATGGGGATTTTGGTTGGGTTACGGTTGTGTTCTGGTGTATATTGATGACTTCTATTTTCTGTTTCTTTTCCTTTTCTTTCTAGTTATTTCCGCTCAAACTGTAGGAAATCCTATTTTCAATGTTAATTGAAATCTATCGATTCTGTAAATTTGGATTCTTCTGATAAGGATTGGTAATTTGCTTTTAACAATGGTTCAAGAACTAGTTACAATGCTAGAGTCTTGTGAAGTTAGCTATTTACTTGTTCATAAGTAGTTGAACTATAGCTTAACGATCAATAGTTAGCTTGAGGGCACTTTATGATATATCATGTGACGGATAAGCTTAGAGCAATTAGGATTTCAAGATGGGTGAAGCTGTATAAGGCTAGCTCCCTTTCCTCCAAATTCTAGACAAATTGATTGGCCCTGTTGGAAACTGTGATTTAGTTTACTAGAAAGTAGGAGGAAGATCTAGCTTCGGTGAAGGACCTGTATGGATATTTTAATTCTGTTCAACATTATTTTGAGACTGGTTGATGCCAGTTTGTTCACTCATGACTTCTAAGTTATATATAATTTTTGGTCTCTACTCCTAGAGTTTTTTTATTGACTTGTTTTCTTATATTACGTTTCAATGTAGTCTCACAACATAGAGCTGAAAGTCTTCAGCTCTGGTAATAGATTCATTGTGGTTATTTCTTCAAATACGCATCCAAACCTTTGGCCTTAGGGAGGAAATGGTGTAGTTGGAGGATTACTAGGAAAATTGTGGGTCGTCTGGTAAAATGTCACCATTGAGTTAAGTTGCGTAAGATCATTTCACACTTCTTATTTTAGTTATATATATGGAGAGAAATAGAATCTTGGAATGTTTCTCTCTGCTTGTAAGTACGGCAAGCAAACAGGCTCATTCTTGATAATGAAAATTTCAGTTAATGTTCATTATAAGTTGTTTTTAGTATGATGATTTGAAATGAGAATATTGCTCTCCAAGAGGAATTACTACTGGTTCCTTTGGGGTACGCATTTGTGGAGAAGAGTTCCTGCTGAAGTTTATTTCATTTGAAAGGGATTACTGAATCATGAGGATAAGGGATTCCTGAAACTATTTTCACCAACTAAATATGCCTTAGCTTTATAACCAAGGTACAAAAGTCCCTTTTACTTCATTTACGTTTGCTCACATAGATCTTTTAAGCCATCGGTCCTAGTAGGTTGAACAGATCCATACTGCATGAAGCTATTTGGTTTTCAGTTTTTTGGATGTTTACACAGGATCTACCAATGTCACATCGTGTAGCAGAAAATGATTCATATAGCTAACCCATTTATTAGGAACAAAAGCTTAATGTTTGCTGTTCTTATAGTCCACTCTAGCTTTCTTTTCCAAGCCAGAACTTCTAAATGTTATCAATACTGAAAACTCGAGGGAAAATGTACTTCCTTGTCTTCACAGAAAACTGGCAGTTTTCATTTGACCACGCCAATATAGAAGATCATTTCCCCCATATTTAATGGGCTTGGGCTGAAAATAAATTGTGCAATGCTTGCATAAACGCCAATCAATTCTGCACTGCTTATCTAGTGGACTTGGCTGAAAATGGAACCAATTGTCATGTTCAATCAACATTATTCCATTTTCATTTTAGCTGCAAGAGTTTCCGCAAGATCAAAACTTTGTGGATATGGAAGTAAAATTTTGCACTTTTTGACATCTGAAAGTTCACTTGTTTACTATGCATCTCATAACTTGATGAAACCATTGTAAAATACTGGGTTCCTTTCTTGATTCCAATGTGATTGCTTTGTAGGTGTTTGATAGGTGGTATCCTATATCCAAACTATACATGGGCTTCTTCATTATGGAAGAAGCATAAACTGTAGATAGATATTGTATTTGTTTATAACCTATGCAAAGATAGAAAGGTTACTGGCTTTGGGATGGCAATCCTTATAGGATTGAGCATGGCTGACACGGTATATATGAATTACAAATGCCGCTTTGGATAAGTTGCTTTGGATATATGAATTACAAATGCCGCTTTGTTTCAGGGCTTCAACCATCAAACGTCTTCTACCATTAGATGTTGGTTCAATTGTGATTGTTAGAATTTTGGGTGAGAATCTGATGGACGGTGTGTGTTGGACATTGCAATTCTTTTTTTTTTTTTTTTTTGGTGGGGGAAAAAAACTGAAATTACTCTATTCTCATTCTATAGATTTCTGAGTGACATTTTTTTGGACAGATATGCCCATCTTCTCCTCTCCCTTAGATCTTGTTTACTTCATTCTGCAAATGGATCCGTATACCCACATAACAGTGCACGCTAATGGGGTGTTCTAATTGTGTTAATGTTGGAGAAAAACTGAAGAACGTTTCATTGAGATTTACATTCCATTCCACCTGAAGCTGCCTCAAGTTTCCAAGTATATCTCACCAATCTTGAAACTAATAGTAGTTGCAGCATTTGCAATTGGTCTAGTTTATGTCCATAAAAGTTTATATATATGAAGAGAGATGCTTTTAACTCTTGTACCCAGATGGAGACACCTTAGACCCAGTGAGGCAAATGTCTTAATGTTGCTTCTGTTTGTCTTTAACAACCTTATTTTCTTGACAAGTTCTGATAATTGGTAAGAAAAAGGCATGGAGCAGGAGTATTATGTATAAGAAACCCACCCCCTAGCAATACCTAACTTGCTTATTTAATCCCCAACTTTACTCGACGCCCACTATTGACTTGCATTTCACAGTTTTGAGCCTTGTTTATATAAATTTGGAAATGAAATGTTGATATATCCCCTTTACACAACAGTAAAAGGATTACAATGAACAAAAAAATGAATTCGGATTGGATGCCTTCTTCATTGAAGGAATTAGGAACAAGACTGTAACTGTACCGTGGATTATAGTTCTACGCCTTTATCTAACTAATATGAACAATACAAACATATCTGTTGATTTCAGTTTACCATCGTCAAGAACAAGCTCAGCCACTGCCCACGTGATTTGTGGTTGAACATTTTTCCTTTTCCAGTTATCCTATTTTCATTCCGAACATGAGAAATTGAAAAGTGTAAATAACATGGCATTCATTCATAGGTTTAATACTGATTCACTCATATTCCACAGTAGATCACGTCAAAACACAAATAATCTCCCATTTCCAACTCAATTAGTGAATAAGCTCTCATCAATTTCAATCTTAACCACCTCCCCATCATCAAACTTATCTTTCCTCGGCGGCAACGGCTGCACCGGAACCCTCGGCGGTCCTCTGCCCTTCTTCTTATCCCTCGGCCTCGCCTATCAGAATTTTCCGAAAAATTGAGAGAAAAATAAAAAATTGAGCCACTCCCTCAGATGGGTACACGAGAAAAGAACGAAAAACTCACATTGCCGTAGGAGTGATTGAAACGCTTGCCTCTGGCAGTCTTCTTGTCTCCTCTACCACAGTATACTGCAAACCCAGAATTCAATTACCACTTTTAGTTACGCACATAATAAAAACATATGTATCGGAGGGGTTGAAGTTTTGCTTACTTGAAGGGAAAATAGGAGAAGTGCGTGGCGATGAAAGAGATGTGAGGGAAGTTGAGAGTGAAGTCGTGAGGAGGGACTGGGATTTGGAGAAGGAGAGAGAGAAAGATTGGGAAGCCATGGGCGTAGCCATTGGAGGGGCTCCGAGTAAAAGTGAAGCCATTAGAGAGACTGAGAATTGAAGAATTGGAAGATGAATTTGTGGTTTCTTGAAGGTTGGGTTGTGGATAAAATGCTCCCAAGGAATGGAACGGCACCGTTTTGTGACAGTTATTATCATTTTCAACAAAACTCTTGCCTTACGATGTGTTTGATTCTCTCTATAAAAACACATTATAATCCTACATATTATTTATTTAACCACTGATTTAATAATTACTCATTTATAATCATAAATTTTAAATTTTTATTAAATCTATATTATTCATTTCACTTTATTATAATTCAATTTGACTAAATAGCTTCAAACTGCCACTAAAATTGAAGAGGCCTTTTTCTTTTACTATTTTTAATATACACAAGAGTAGACAGAGGAGGAAAGTGACATGAAGGAAGAGGTAGATATGGTTCAAGCTCAAGACCACTTGTGTTTGAAATTTAAGCATCTAATTACTGCATCGCAATTAGAACCACTTGGTTAGAGTTAAAACATAAATCTTTCTTGTAAATAATAATAATAATAATAATAATAAATAAATAAATAAGAAATGTGCACTTAAAATGTTGGTATCCTCAAAAGATTTATCATTAAAACGCTATAGAAACAAATCTATGCGCTGTACAACAGCATGGCACTTTCCATCGAGTCAAACCAAGGTGGTGGTGCTATGCATTTATTCGGGTTAGTTTCGATCTAGCACTATATGTTATGACATTATATAGTGTCATATGACCATGTAGTGTGCATTGAAACATGTCACATGAAAAAACACAATAAGGTAGTGTGTCCTCATACACGTCAAGTGGCCATATTACATATATATAATGTCAAATCATTTTTTCCAATCGGGTAACCTCACCAGCACTTTGTGCACGAGATGCAATGTCGTCATCACTCACACACAAAACAAACGCACCAAATAATAATAATAATAATGATAATAATAATAATAATAAAAATTAAAAAAAAGGTTAATTTCACAAATCGTCTTCAATCTTTATATTAAGAACCGGTTTCGTCCCTATCCTTTTTTAAGACACCACACAGTCACTAACTTTTGATAAATACACACAGATCGTCATTTTTTACACTATTTCATAAAATTTTTAATAAAATAACAATTATATCCTATAAACTTTTTAAATAAAAAAACACCCAACCCGCTCAAACCGAGTCTCTCCATCCCCCTCCCTGAGATTGGGCGCCGGATATGCTGTCATTCGACCACTGGAATGGCAGCATTCCGGAGGCAAAAAGGGTGTTGAATCCCCCGCATTTGTCATCGAAAATGCCAGCATTTTTTATGCTATTTCCGATAATACAAATGGGGGTAGAGTCTCCCCCCACATTGTGTGCAAAATGGAGGGAGATTCCTCTCTTTGGCTACCGAAAACGACAACCATTTTAGGTGGCCAAAAAGGGGGGGGGAGAACCCCCATTTGTTTCTGGAAAGGCAGCAAACGGGGGGAATTCTGTCACGCCCCCGTTAACTTTTCTATATTTCCGATTATCTTAGGGAAATTTACAAATTCTGTTGCGGAAGCTTTTATTCAAATAACGGGGACGGGACGTGCAAAACAATCCAATTTATCTTATCTTACTGAGTTTAATAGATAAAGATAATTTCATAAGTTAACAAATCG
>CAVNYN010203856.1:0-61725 GCA_963692815.1 Nyctanthes arbor-tristis | reverse complement strand
CCCACATGTGGGTTGTCCAATCACAGTACGACAAGTGTGTGTTTGGCGGGGAATGGAATTGGTTTGTTATGTGTGACAATCTATATTATTGTGTCATAAGGTCTGTTATGTATGTAACAAGATATGCTATACGTGTAACAATCTATGTTATTTGTGTAACAATCTATGCTATTAAACAATTTGTGTTATGAATGTAACAATATGTGCTACGTGTGTACAAACATATGTTATATCAGTTACATGATTCGTTACAAGTCTAACAAAATATCAAGCTATGATATGTCAAATGTGTAACAAACTATATTATGTCAGTTACATGGTTCATTATATGTGTAACAGGCTATGCTATGTGTGCAAAAAAATGTCAAATGTATAGCAACCTATGACCATTTATGTTATTAGTTTAACAAAATATGTTATGTATATAGTAAGCTATGCTATGTGTGAATAAGATATGTTTTCTTTGAATTAAAACGTGTAACATACTCCAATCCCCACTATTTTTTTTTAATTTTCAAGTTTATGTGTATAACAATATTTGTCATTTGTGTAACAAGTTTTGTTATGTGTGTAACATTTTATTTTACATGGATTACATTTTGACCATATTTCAGTGAACTGTAGATAATAATTCATCTTGTCAAACTAATGTGCGGCAGAATTCAAATTAAGGAAACATTAACTAATTGCCCCATGGGGCACAACTCACTTGGTGGAACAATCGGCACAAAGTCTCACTACCAGCGGCATGGTGGGGGGTTCGACTCCTGCTGGGCGCATAACTTAATGATTATCAATTTGGAGTGGAATTCCTTGTGCTCAATAGTGTACATGCTGACGTTGGGAACCTGTGATCCAATTGAGGCATATCCCCACAATTTACCTCTTTCATAGTTCTAAGGGCGGAGTCTTGAAGGCCCATGATTAGTATGACGAAATTGGGAACCCTAGTGCCAATTAAAATTAAAAAAAAAATGGAAACGTTAACTGATCGTGTCACGGAATCCAATTTCATTTCTTTAGATAATAATAATAATTCATTGCGTCAGTTTCCATTTGGTTTTTTTATATATATTTTATTTTGTTTTATTTTTCTTTTTCTTGATTTGGTTTGATTCTGCAAAGTAGCGCATTTGGAAATTGGAAATAAGGCTTGGATCTACACTTTAATCTCAGTTTGTGATCTTCTGGATTCACGATTCCGATTTTTGAGAGTTTCTTATCATAGAAATGAATGAGCAAGCAACGATGATGAATCCATCCCCACAACAACAACAAAAAACAAAAAAAACAAATGATGAATGTGAATCAGAATTAGATTATGAATATCTTTTTCACTGTGATTAAATTACGAGCTACAATTGTGATTTGTAGATCTGTGAATTAGTTATGGAGACTTTTAGATTCACACTTGTGTCATGGTTCCTGACATGCTTATCTTTGTTAATCGATGACATAATTTAATTTGCCTTTTTTTTTTTAATTGGATGCTATTTTAAGCAAGGCAGCATTTTTACAATAAGGAAATGTTTCACAGTTTTTTGGAATATTCTTAAAAAACCTGGGAAATTGTGAAACTTCTCCAAAAAAATATTATGTAATGGTAATATATAATTATTACTCTTTGGTCTAACTTTTGAAATATGGACAATTCGGTTCATGACATTGTAAAAGAAGACCACACGAATTTGGATAAATATATTGGCACCATATTTTTTTTTATAAACACACCACTTATATTTATATTAATCGTCGATGATGTATTGTTACATTTATATATTTGTGTAATTTTATCTCGTATCTTTTCCGTAACATTTAATCAATTAGTATTCCTTGCATCAAATAATAATAATTTTTCATCCAAATTTCGTTGTCAACCTACATTCAAATGAGGAAAAAAAAAGAAACAATATATATATATATATGCACTTAAAGCAAGATTACTGTTGAGAGAAAAATGCCAAGGGGAAAAAAGTTAAAGTGAAAAAATTATGGGGAGAAAAGCTATTTCTCAAATAATGTGTATGGGGAAAATTTAGTGACTATAGTGTTAGAGGATTTTTTTATTTTTTAAAATTTTTTTTTCAAATAATTTTTCCATTGCACGTTTTTTATCATACAATTGATATTCAATTTTTTACAAAATATTATTTTTTAAAATTTATTATATATATTTTTGAAGGAAGAAAGTGTTTGGGGAGATAAAGAGGGGCTAAATTTATCCAATTCCCTCTCCAAAATAACTTTTCCCCCATTCCCCCTACACTAATTGACTTTGTTGGGAGAAAAAAACCCAAAACTTTTGGATGGAACTTTAAATGAATACAAGGTACGCCAATTAATGGTGGATCGTGAATAAAATTTGATTTAAAAAGTTATGGACATAAATCAATGATTGGTAAAAGTTAAGAACAAATTATGCAATTAAAAATGTGGTGTGATTATCATTAAAAAAAAAAAAAGCAAATGTGGTGCGATTATAAGAAAAAAGTAATATCAATATAACTAGCCTAAGAATTTTTCTAAAGAACCAAGCCCGTATCAAAGGAAATAACAAGTGACTTTTTCTTTTCTTTTTTTTTTTTTTAATTGCAATTGATGTTTAAAGTGTAAATCCAGATCTTACGGTGAAGGGAGATAATTTCCGGTGGTTGCAAGATAAATATTTGATATTAACGAATGTGGGGTGAAAAATATAAGAGAAGACTTAACAATGCTTTTTCAAATTGATGTTTTGTGAATTCTTAAAAACCTGAAAATGATTTAATACTAGACGTCTGACGGCATTATGCCACTAGACACTTATGTGGCGCGTTAGATGCATGACGTCCATATCATACAAATGACATGCATTGGACAGGTCACTTGAGCATCTAATACAAGATTCATTAGATAGGAGAATCATCTAATACATCAAGATCAATTGCTTCTTATAGCCAACTAGGTATATGATTCAAAATGTGAGAAAACCGGTCGTCAAGAGCTTTCTTTGCTACAATATGTGTAACGTGATTAGCTATCCGCGTGGAATAAACTGAAACCTTATATTGTTAATATTCCTGCTTAGATCTTGACACTCTTTGATAATCATACCAAACTTAGTGAGATCAAACCTTGAAGAAGACATTGCATCCACGACAAGCTTGGCGTTTAGCTCAAAAATCACTTCATGTTTATTCAAAGGATGCATCCAAAGCAAAGCTTCTCGAAGACCCGTAGCTTCCGCTTGCTTTTCCGATCTCCCAGTGGCAGCCACCATATTCAGCCCCACGAATTCACCACTATCAGATCGAATGACCATGCCTATACCCGTGCTTGGTCCTCCCTAAAAGCCGCATCAATATTGCATTTAAGAATACCATTTGGAGGTCTTTTCCATCGGTTTCTATCATCAGAAATTGCTAAATCTAAAACTCTCTTCTGCCTCACTCGCACAAGGAGGTCAATACCGAACTAGCAGCAGGCAATGGGGAAAGACAACTTCCTGTCCACAATTTTGAGTTTCTTTGCTTCCAAATACTCCACACCACCGCACTTCGTTTTGCGCAACTTGAGGACCGGAGGAATTTATCATGTTAAAAAACCAATCCTTGAATAAGCATCATTAGATATATGCACCGAGAGTCTAGCTACTTCTTCTATTATATCTATTGAACACTATAGATTATGTGGCAAGTCTTTATTAGACACATTGAGCCCACCATCCCCCAATGTGTCCAATAGGGTATGGTGTCCAATGGACACTATAGAATACACCGGAGTTTAGCCGCATTCCAAATAAATCGTGCAACGTGGCATTGAATGAGCACATGGTCTAGTGTTTCTTCAGCTTCATCACACAATACACATCTCTGCAACATGAAGAGAAGTTTTAGAAGTGTCAAACACGCAATAATAATAATATCATTAAGGCATGGATAGATATTAGGAAGAGACAAAGAAGAAAATTTGGGTATAAAAGTGAAAATGAAACATTTTAACTTGAAGTTCCTCTAGATTCAGCCCTCAAAATTGGATAAAATCTGTTTGGAAACAGAAAAAAATAAGTGAGAAGATGGGAAAACTGATTTAGTGAATCTATGTCTAGTCTCTTTGGATGGAATATTTGACAATTGGTTGTTGAATTCCGAGAAGGCAAAAGGGTATGAAGAGGAGTATAACACTAATGGTAGATGATAGGTTATGCAAGTGATAGAATGCATATCTATAATTTGGTTCACAAGTATTGAATTGAAAGGCAACTCTAGTGAAAGGGAATTCTATGCTTATTACCATGTATTCTCTACTTGTGATGGTTGATGGTGATAGAAAGGGCCAAGTATTTAGAGTGTATATAGGGTGCAAGATAAGCTAGAGCATGGCCTATTACTAATGGGGTGTTTGACCCTCTTTATTATTTCTCTTTATAATCTCACCTATCACTGATTTGACTATTGATTTGACTGCTTTTCATCTATAATCACAAATTTCAAACTTATATTAAATATACACCACTCATTTCACATCTTTATAATTTCTCTTTATAATTCAATTCGAATAAATAGTTTCAAACTACCCCTAAGTGAGTAGTGGACATAGTTTTTTTAAGTCGACTAGTATAGATGTCATCGGTACACTAGGCAAGAGACTTAAATGCATAGGAATATTAGCTATCATATTTTTCATATAGAGCCCCACTTGGATTACTCCACTTAACTAGCATCTAAATTAGATGATTTCATGTCTAACAGGAAGTAGCGAAGAGGTATGAGCTGCTTACAGGTCGAGTTATCTATCGCATGCGCGAACGCTTTGTGAGTGGAAAAGTTGCATGACATTTTTTTACTAGAAAATAAATCATTTTATTATTCTGCATCAATATTCAACGTCATTACAATAAAATATGGTGGATCATCCATCCAAGTAGATGCATTACCAAACTTGGCAAGCTAGATGTGATATTTTATCGGTCAGAAATTATTTATTTATTTTTTTTAATACAAAGAGAAGACAAGAGGGGGGAGAAAATCAGTGAAGGGCAAGTGGCTCTAATTCGGGACCTTATGTTCAAAACGTGAGCGTCTAATCACTGTAGCACAATTCGAACAACGATCTAGCACAATTCAAACAACGATCTGTCAGAATTTTTTAACTATAATTATTATTATTAAAATTAAAATTGTCTAATGAAGTAGTAAAGGAAAATAAATAAATAAATAAATAAAACGTCTCTCTTTCTTTTTTCAAAATTTTCTAAAGAAATTGATCAAACTCTAAAAATAGAGTTTCATCACCCATGTCACAAACGTTTGATAAAAGAAGCCTCATAATTTGTGGAGCTTTTCTTGTTAGATTTTTACAACATTTAGGGCAACTCCAAAGCACCCTCTATCTCCAAAATAGAGGGTGCATCCCCTCCAACGGGCCTCTATTTGCAATCTCCATTTTAGAGATGGCAACAGTAAATCTCCAAATTTGGAGATTTATTGTGCAAATGGAGGCCATATTTAGAGAATTGCCATTTACGGAAATGCCATTCCGTAAACTGCAAGGCAGCCCCAACCCTTTTTTTAAAATTTTTTAGTTTTCATAGTTTTTATATTATTTTTCGTTCATTTTAGTCTTTATATTTTATTTATTGCAATTTTTTGTCAACTCATATTGTTTGAATTATCTAATACTTATTACTTTGTTTTTTGATTGAAATAATTTTTTTTATTACACGTGTATTTAATAGGGTAGTACTATTTTGGATGAAAAAAGAAAAATAGGGTAGTACCATTTTGGATCATGTTTGATATTTAATTTTTCAATTTGTAAAGTATGGTACCTAATTGTAAATTTAGTTAAATAGGAAATATAGATATTTGGATAAAATTTAGAGATTACATGTTGGAGAAGCTTAAAGAAAATAGAGGTTGTAAATCTGTATTTTAGAGATAGAGGAGGGGAAAATAGATATTTGGGTAGGAAATCGCCTAAGTGATCAGGCTGGATTGTAAACATCTAACAAACATAAGTGAAAATAGAACTGATCAATTTACATATAAAGACGGTTCTTTTCTCCCGTTCGAAGAAATTCGAGAAGCAGCAGAAATGATGTATCGTACGGTGCGAATCAGAAAAGGGGAACGCCTGATGTGATGATGCAGAAAGATACAGAGATGGAGATTAGCATGAAAGAAGGAAATTTCTTAAAATCGCACCTGAGGCATGGCATTAATAATCTACACAGACTGGTGTTTTCTTCTTTCTTGAAAAACTGGAAAAGCAAGAAAGGTACTGTACAACAAGCAAATTTTCTTGCTTCTCCAAAAGGTAGCATAAAGTCCTTCAATTTTAGATTCATTTGACTTCCTTCATTCCAACTTTCAAGATTTTTCAACTGGGGCAAAAATCCTCAATTCGAACCAACTTCAATTGAGGCGTGTGAAGTTCGGTAGTTCACTCCAGTTTGGCAGGCGGCGGCATCGCTGCAGCTTCTTCCTCGGACCTTGATTCCTCTAGCCTCCAACTCCAGGACCCGCCATCGGTTGGTACACATACACATTCTTCTCTTTTTTACACCTTTTGTTTCAATTTGGAACTAGTTTTAGACTTGTGCAAGTCTTCATTAACTGAGTTTAGTTTTGGTCAAGAGGAATGCTTTAGGGGTTTTTGCTCATTTTGATTTCGATAATTTATTAATAATAATACTCCAAGTTTATAGTTTAAAATTTCTGATCTTTTGGTACTAATTATTTGCCTTAAATCATAATTCTGATTTTGCCCTAACTCACTAACAATGCTAAAATCAGTTGTGAAAGAAATTTGCAAAATGAATTTAATGGATTGTAAAAAGAAATTACAATAAATTTTTAGAACAGAAATTTTTAGACTCCCTATAGAAATTTTCCAAAAGTAATAATATAATGGATTTGTCATTTGTGAAAGAAATTATGTTTATTTTCACATTCAAATCTTTTATTCTATATTTTTTATTATAAGTTTCTATAATAGAATAGAACGGACTATTACTTGTCAGACAATATTACTATTTGGATTAGTCGATTCAATGAAAATGGAGCTGATGACAATCCTTTTATGAATCTTCATGCATTATAGTGGTGAGTTATTAATTTTAATGTCCTCTTTATTTTGCTTCCATTGTGGATTTTGAATTAATAACGAGTCATTGAATGTTGAAAGAGAGCTTGTTAGGAAAATAGATATAGATTCCCTTGTTGATGAATTTGCTAAAGTAACAAATCGTTGTTTTCAACTTACTTTTTAGTCTAATATATTAGATTTTGTGTAACTGAACACTTTTTGCTATGCACTTGTCTTTATGTAATGTTTTGAAAAATTAGTACCTATATAAATGACTTTTTTTAGTTTTTGATCTGGCTTCCCCTTCTATTATTGGCTGGCTACGTCACTGCTTCTTAGCCATTGAAAGGTTAGTGTGCTCTACAACACAAAGAAACAACAATGGAAGACGCAAGCTTTTTATCACCAAAGTTCTTCAAGGTCCCTTTGCCATCATCTACCGCTCTGGAAAAACTGGTAATCTTCCCTTCACCTTTATTTTTCTGTGAAAGATGATTGTGATTCTTCTGCTGATGGTAGGTATTCAGGTTTTTCCCTTTTTTTATTTTCAATCATATGGAAGTTTAAATTATTTGTGCAGAGGATCCCGGATAAATTTGTTCGAAAACATGGCATGAACTATCTAATGTTGTTAGACTTTCTGAGCCTATTGGGCGTGCTTGGTGTGTGTGTTTGGAGAATGAGGGAAATAATTTTTGGTTTCATAATGGCTGGGGAAAGTTTATTGAGGATCAATGCATCAATTATGGGTACTTTTTAGTCTTTGGATACAAGGGAGATTCTAATTTCTATGTTAATGTATTCGATCTGACAGCCACAGAGGTTGAATATCCACTCAACAAGAATAGTAGTTGTAATAGGGAGAACTTGAAATCTAAGGAAGAGCCTGGTGATGAAGACTCTTTAGAAATTCTAGAATCCTTCCACGGTAAACCTGTGATTCCCTCTAAAATGGAAGATCATAGTGATGATGACTCTATTAAGATTATAGCTTCTTTCCCTACTAAACCGGTGGCTTCCACTATTAAGGCAACTCATAAACATGGTGTGCTAGATGAGATAGATGCAGCCAAGGCATCGAAATTCCAGCGATGTCCGGTAACAAGAAGCAGAGTTAAAATAGAATATGAGGCTGGGTTGGTGGTTAAAACTGAGAAACTTTCAGGCAAGGGGTCGAAATTCCCGCGTTGTTATCAAACGCGAAGGAAGGTAAAAATAGAAGATGGGGAGAGTGGTGTCAACATTGAGAATTTGAATGCTTCAGGCCATGGCAAGTTGAACGAATCTCATACTTTTAGACCAATCTTGGAAAAATCGAGCAAGCATAAGAACCCCACAATGAAAAATGTTCAGGAGAATCCTTCATTTACAGTCACATTGAAACCATACAATCTGTCTCAGAAGATGTTGGTAATCTTCTGCTCTTTGTGTTTCTATTGATACTTTAATTAGTTGTGCCTATATTATGCATCTTTAATGATTTTCTCTGAACTTAGTTTTAGCCTTTGATTGACTCTGATATGGTTGTTGAAGGTCATCCGGGACTCATTTTTTAGGAAGTATCTGCCAAGTGCTCCAGAGCATGTCGAACTTCAAGGTTCCGATTGTAAGAAAAAGCTCGCCCGTGCTAGTCTAAGAAATGGTAAGGTCTGGTGTCTATGCAAAGGATGGGGGGATTTTGTAGACGGAAAAAACCTCCAGGTTGGCGATACATGTCTCTTCGAGCTGCTGGAATTCAACAAACCTGTGTCCATGGTTTCCACGTCTCGGAACGGGAGTGAAATCCCAAAGAAAAAATAGTCTTTCTGACAATTTCTTCTATATGTGTCATTGCTCTGTTGCTTGTGCCTTGTAGCAATATTCAATGGATTCTGAATGCTTTATTATGTAGACTTGGGAATTCAATGGTTTTTATTGCTAGTGAATCGGTTTTACTTTGAATTGTTTTGGGGTTAGACATTAAAGCCCACTAGACTGTAACAACGCGCAATGATAGGCAAATGCTGTTTTTGATAGTTTTTTAGTGGCTGGGTTCAAGAATTTGCCACACTTGAAAAGATGGTGCAAATATTTTTCCGAGTTTTGCATTGCTTCTGATTGATTTTAATTTTTGCATCCGAATTCTCTGTATAATAACTCTCGGCTTACTGTTGTAATCTCTCTCTCTCTCTCTCTCTCTCTATATATATATATTAATTATAATAATGATGGGTTTATTTTAATTATTATTTTAAATAAAAAAGTAAAGTCCATATTTTATCCTTAAAGATATAATAATCGGTTCAAGCTTGATGGTTGAATTTATTTATGGAGATTTTGATGCAAATCACTCATGTCTTTCAACTGCCAACCAAAGGTTAGAGATTGCAACGAAGACCTTAATCCTAAGTATTTTGTTGTAAAATTGATGAATTGTGCTACACTTGTACCATTTTCTTATAGGTGATTATATTTACACTACCGTTTTAACTGTAATTTTGCTGTTCTTCTTTAATGGTTAGAGAGGTTAAAATTATGGAAATTGGTGAAGTTCTGGATACCTGTGGATGAAATTATTAAGGACAAATTTCAAATTCGGATGGCATCCAAGTGTCAGTGCTGTAGGGAAAATTAAACAATTGAACGTGTTTTTACATGGTGAAACTGCAAAAACAACATGGGAATACTTCTCAAAGATCTTCCCATTCAGGTCTGTTTGGTGAGGGAAATTATGCTTCATTGGTGGTTATCTGCAAAACAAGCAAAAGTGGGACACATTAGAACACTGATTCCTTGCCACGTCCTCTGGTTTTTATGGATTGAAAGAAACAACTCAAAACATAGATCAGTCCCTGTGAGCAGTAACAGAATAATTTGGAACGTTGAGAACCAGATTCATCAACTTTGAGATGGTCACTTAATCAAAGATAAACAGTGGAAAGGAGATGAAGCAGCTGCTCAACTGTTCAAAATCAAAACTCAGCCAAAACCACCTAGATATATGGATGTCAGTTGGAAACCCCCACCAAATGGATATATCAAAATCAACACTGATGGTTACAGAGATGAAATTCATGGAATTATCACAGGTGGGGCAATTTGTAGAAACTATGATGGGGAACCTCTTGTAGGATTTGAATGGTTTTGGGGGGTGGGTTCAGTCATTGAGGCTGAACTCAGAGCCATTTTGGAAAGTTTAAATGAGTGCTTGGACAGGTTTAAAGAATGTTGTTTCATTGTTGAACATAAGACAAATCTCTGAACATAACATGATTGTGTTTCAACGTATCTACAGAGAAGGTAATTCAATTGCAGGCAGAATGGCTACGGATGCATTCATGCAAAAGAAAACATCGTGGATTAGAAAGGAAAACCTCACATCTAAAATCTGAGAAATCATCCAGAGAGAAAAGAATGGGTTCAAATATATTAGGAAAATTAGAAAAAGCCTTCTTTCCATTACTAATGACATTAACCCTCTTTCAGTTTGTTTGGGAGGAGATGAGTGGAATTTTCCTTAGAGAGTGAAGCTTTTGCTTATCAAAATGAACCCCAGACTCAAAAACCTTGCACCTCACCCCAAATCACTCTTCTGCACTTTCACAGATTTTTCTTTGGTATTGATTGTGATTGTGATTGTGTGCAGGTAAAATCCAATTTTTCTGAAGACTGAAAAGCAAGCGTTGGAAAAAGAATCTCCAAAGGACATCATGTGAATGAATTGGAAACTCCATCTACAGTAACATGGGAATCTTCTACAGGAAAGGACAAGTCATGAGATAAAGGATGCTGAGCTTTATTCAAGCAAGAGGAAATAGGGTGCACCAGTCAAACATTGGTTAGACAAAAGAAATCATTACTGACCCATTCCTTCTTTTAAGTTATTTTTTATTGGGTCATGAAGCTATTGCTAAGGGTGAAATCAAAATTCCAGCATCTGTATTGAAATGTTTTTAATTAAAAAAATATATATATGGGGAGAAAACAGTGAAAAAAAACAAAAAGAGAGGAAAAAAAAGAAAAGAGAGGGAAAAGGAGAAAACTGTGAAAAAATAGATGATAACAAGAAAAAAAAAAAAAGTAACATAGAAGAAAAGAAATAGCAGAGAATACACAAAAAAGAGTGGGAGTAATTGATTAATTGTATGTTCGGAACCTAGCCTTTGTGTTTGGTTGAGACCTTCCCTTGTTGATAAAGGTTCTTGATCTTATTTTTACTCTTGGCCACTCAACTTTGGGGTATTGTGTGTCCCTTAAGTCTTGCACCACATCCTAAAAGGACAACACTTAACACTTCTCCCCATTTACATCAAAGCTCTTGTGTGGTGGTTGTTGTTTTTTTACTTTCCTAACTCTCATGTCCAGTGTTTCTATGTGATCATTTGTTTGGTGAATTTAATAGCTAAGAACCACCTCTTCTGAGACCGGTGCTTGGCTATTTAATTCAGTTTCTTCTGGTCTTACTTCCTACCAAAGCCATGCACCTCTCTCCATATGGGCACATCTCACAACACTATCCCTTGCCTCTCGCTAACATCTTTTGCAGGTCTAAACACTGTCTTTCTTTGGAGAATCAAGCTACCTTCTGACTTGTGATGGGGAAATCAATACTGCTAGCAACGTTTTAATATCCCCACCAAACCAGTGAAATAAAGCCCTTCCCAACTACCTCCATCTCCTTTTTAAACCCCTAAACCTCACCTATTCAACATCCCTGACTCACAGCCTAAGCAGAAATATGGAAAGCATGGCAATGCCCCCTCCCACGCCCTATTCTCACACCCCCAATCTTTATGCTAAACCAACCGCTCCCTATGCGGTTATCCATACGGGAAATGGATTAACCAATTGTCAAGGAACCAAAACAAAAACCTAAGGTGAAGATTTTCTGTGCTGATACAATACAGAAAACTTGTTGATAATCTCCTCAAGGATACATGTCAAATTTTCTGGAAATTAAGGGGGAGTATTCACTTTCTAATCAGGAGGATTTTGGTTTTTCTATGGGGATTCATCTAGCCCTACGATCGCAACTTCAAACAGAAAAGTACGGTTTCTACCTACCTGATCAACTATCCATACAGATGAAAGAATCATACTTGATGGACAGAGTATACCTAAAAACAGTAGAAGACATCGACCCGCCCTGGATTTTCTTGTGGAATTCAGTCTCTGGTCCGCCATGAAACTCTAACAAGAGCCCTGTTTCTCAGCCATCAAGCTCTCGAAGGACTCTTTTTAATTTGGCATATTTTCTCTGAGAAGAGCCAGGGACGCAACATAAGAAATCTCATCTACCTGTCTGATTGGGGTTGAAGGTTCGAAGGGAACAATAACTGCAAAGTGACAAAGCATAACAAATGAAACCTAATTCAAATCAAGCAAATTCAAATCAATATAGTGCAAATTACAGCAAATAAAAGCACCAATTTTTCTTTTCATCTGCTCGAATTTCGTGCAGCTGATGATTTCAACCCGGATTAATCAGATGCTGGATTGGTGGTGGAGTTGATCTCAGACGGAATTGAAGCAGCAGGGTTTGGGGTCAGGGTGGGTCTCTTGATGGAGTTTCTTCCTAGACTGGTGCGCTGTTTCTTCACTGCTGATGCTTCTGGTTCAATTCTGCCTCGTCTCTCTGCTTTTTTTTTTTTTTTTCTCTCCTGATGTTTTGGGTCTGTCTTTTGTTTTGTTTTGTTTTGTTTATGCTTTGCTTCCGTTTTTATTTTGTATGCTGTCTGGAAGGTATCCCCTTGTTGTGGATACCATCTTTTGGAAATGTATAAATGGTTCATTTAAAAAAAAAAAAAATTATGAGAGACACTTGTATTTTAACATATCTCTCTCTCTCTCTCTCTCTCTCTCTCAGCCATGTATCTTATCTTAACTGGCATCATCTCGGAAGACCAATTGTTGCTTTCTCTTTGGGTAATTGGTGCAAAAGCCTCTCTACCTTTAGACATCAATGTGTAAATAGTTCCTACTTTAATTTTTTTGGCAATTTCACTCGCATTTTCACATTTTTTTTGCATAATTCATCTTTGATTCCATTTGTATTTAATTTCCTCTATTATCACAAGGTGTTTTGTCCATTTACGGCTATTTTTTTTTTAAATTGCAATCAAGATTCTAAATTAAACTAGAAAAGTAGTTATTTTTTATTCATTCAGTCATGCAATTTATTTTAATTAGTTTTTAACTATATAAATTATTTTGAAATTTTATTTGAAAATGTTATAACATGACCGGATAAAATTGCCCTTCTAAAAATGAGGAAAATTAAACATAAATAGCCATAAGGATAAACTTTGCAAAATAAATATAAAAGTGAGGATGAAATTGCCAAAATATTAAAAGTAGGGGCCATTGTGTTAGCAGAATTTTAAATTTTATAAACTTGCCCTATGATAAAATATAAAACAATAGTTGGAAATCATGTCAAAAATGTGCATTTGTTGTAGTGGTAACTGGTAAGAGTTTAAACTATATTTTAAGAACTCTAGTAGGGTTCAATTCCCAAGCTTTACATCTTTCTTTTAATCAATTCTCATGTCTTATATATCTCCTTTTAATAATATCTTGCAAATAACTCTCTCTTTTTGTTCTCATTTTGTTTTACGTTTTAAAAATATTTATTATGTAATATTTAAAACATCGTGGGGGCGACGTCCCCATCGCCCCCACCCTAAGTCCGCCGGTCGGTGGCAATATCAAGCAACCAACTACATCTGCACGTTTTTTTCTTCTTCTTCATTTTTTCCCCAATAAATGCTTTAACCAGCTTTGAGGTAGGGTAGATAAACTTTCTGGTTTGAGAGTGAGAATTAGGTAGATGAACTTGGCCTTTGGTTGAGAGAGAGAGAGAACCGTCGAGAACCAATTGAGGAGGGAAAGAGTGAAGTAAGAAATTGCAGTGGGCCCTACTTTCACTTTATTATCATTTACTAAAAAGACCATGGATTAAATTACTTAAATAGTCACTCGTATATACTTTTTACACCACAATAAAAAAAAAAAAAACGAATTATATTTTTACATGGGTCTTAAATTAAATAAGAACCCTAATTCATTCATTGTCAAGACAACCAAAAAAAAAAATCAAAGCATACACCAGACGAAGATACAAACATTACCAAAATTAGAATTGAAATTAAGAAGAATTGATTTATCCCAACACCTTATACATGTTTCATAATGGCTAGGCATAGAATTCTAGTATTTAATTCTTTAGTTTATTTTATGTCCATTCTTCATCAAATCAAATAAGAGGAAAACAATGTTGCAAGATTTTTCGTTTTATAACTGTAATACTTTCCTCTTTTATTGTCTTTGGTCTTATTTTATTTCAGAATTTAGGTTGTATTTGTAAATTTAATGTGGTTTATTTATCAAAAGTCCCCTTAATATGTGATGTATATGTGATGTGGTGTGATTAGTAAAAATAGTGGTATAAATATAATCATCATTTTCTTATAGTACAATTTGTGATACGATTATATTTCCCCCACATATCACGTCATTTAAAAGATTATATATAACAATCCAAGTTTAAGGATAATCAGTTCCGAATTGATGACTTTCACCATGTCAACGTGGCACTCTACCACTATGTTATGTCCCTTCCCATCTTAGGAGAGATACATCTTTCTCTTTTAATCACAAAAATGAAAAAAGAAATCCCCCCTTTTGTTCACAAGATGGATAAAAAAACTTATATTAAGTGAGATTTGAATCTTTATTGTTTTCATGTAATTGTGAAAATCAAAATGGAAAAAGGCAAATTATATTCTCACCATACTTTTTATTTCTCCCACCACATTTTCTTTATTTACATAAACATCTAAGGTAAAATTACATTAACATCCTTATTTTAATATCTTTAAAATTATTTTCCTCTTTTCACCACAATCATCATTTTAAACTTTTTTCCTAATTAAAATGATTTTGCTCCTTTCACCACAATCATTTTAAACTTTTTTCCCTTGTCATCTATTTCCCCAATTCCGTTTTACATTTTTTTGGTCACATTACAGTTCCTTCTTATTCCTTCCTCTCCCGCCAGGCCCAATTGAATTCCTTTCAACTTGGATTAAGTGTGTCCATGATTATTTATCCCCTTCTTTTATTTATTTAATTAATTGTTTTGTTTCTTTTCTTTTCTTCATCACGTTTAAAAATTTCACTCAACCACTAATTTTTAGGGTTTATTATCGCTTTGAGATAGAAATAATAGGCAAACAAGGGAATAAATCGCATGTACTATATCCAAGGCTAAAAACAAACAATTAATGCAATCGAAAAAATCGACAAGGTAGATTGAAGAAGTAATGAAAAAAAAAAAGAATTTTCAAATCAATTGATTCCTGATGAGATAAACTATAAAGCTTTACCAAAAATAAAATTAATCCTTGATGTCATGATAATTCCGGGTGAGAAGATAACTTGAAAATCAAAATGCCTGTCATAAAAAAAATTGAAAATTATACTTTATAATTGGTACAATGGTAAGGACTTGAGTTGGAGTGTCATGTTTAAAATTTGATGATTGTGGTGAGAAGGAAAAAATGAAAAAGTATTTCAAAAATATTGATGATATTATTAGAGATATTTACTAATTTTAATTTTCAAAATTAAGGCAGGTTAGAAGTGTCAAATTAATGTGGTGTTTTGATTAAAAGTTTAAGTTATATGTGGTGGATTTAGAATGTGGTGTGACAATTAAATTATGTGGCGGGAATATAATTATCCATGGAAAAAAATAAGGAGGGACAACAACTTTCATTAATTGGGTAAAACTTTACATAAATGCAACTTTTCAATGAAGCTTTGATTGCTAAGCAGGTATGTATAGCGGTTAATTGAGTCGTCCTCTTGGCATCTTGGGTTCTTAAGGCTAAGTATTTTCCTACTTGCGGGGTGTTGGAATAATTCGGGATCATCATATCTATGGAGAGTTTGCTAAAGGGGAAAGAAGTGAGAAAAGATGGGTCAAGGTGGGGGTGGGATCAGGGGAGCAGATCAGAATTTATTTTGATAATTGGATTCCTGGAGCTTCGGGTTTTAAACCAATCACTAGGCCACACGGAAGTGCTCAGTGGGCGAAGGAGTTGATTACAAAGGAGGGTCAATGGAACTATCGGGTGGTGCATGCTAGTTTCTGGCCAATTGATATATTGAGAGAATTTTTATGGTTAAAAGTGATATCCTCATTTGGCATTATCACCGGGCGGGGGTATATATGGTTAAAAGTGGCTATCATATGTTAACTTTGGAGGTGCAATTGGAGGGGAGTAGTGGCTCGACAACTAATACACAGCATTGGAAATCATTTTGGGGATTATGCACATTGGGAGAGGGACTTGCTGTCTAGGGTGCGGGGCATTTGCTTGGGTGGTGTACATGGGCGAAGAGTGTGTGGGTGATTGCATGAGGAATTTCGATTACCGTAGCAACAGTCTTCAAATGGCAAGATGAAGAAATTGAGGAGAACGTTGATGTTGATGTGGGCTTTGTGGAAGGCAAGGACTCTTTCGAAATGAAGAATTCATGGGGGAATTAGTTGTGGCTCGAATAATGGATTGATTACTTGGCAAATTTCCGACGAGCCATGACGCAGAGAGGGGCGGAGACTGGCTGTGTCGAATGGGTTAATGTTGGCTACAAACGCTGCAGTGAGGGAGGATAGAGTGGGTCTTGGAGGCTTTGCTTTCGATAGAGCTGGGAGGCGGCGGCATTTGCAGTTACTCTACTGACATCTTCACCGTTGAGGAGGCAGAGGCTCTAGCTCTTCAGTATGGTTTGCGTTTGATGGGGCACCGTAGTTTCTCTGTTCAAAAGGCCAATGTCGATGCGTTGAAGGTGGTATGGGGGGGGGTTCCCATCCCCAACTCCCATGCAGTGTTCGCTCCTTTATGTCGCCATATTGTTTCCTTGTTTGCAAGTGTTCAATGCGGTCGCTACTATCATATTCCTGAGCAGAGAAAATGGCGGCTCATCGTTTCACACAATTTGCTTTATTATCTTCCCAACCACACATTTGAGTTGATTGTATTTCACTTTTACCTGCCCCACTATTTGGAGTCTCGTGGTTAATAAAAAACCTTCTTTCTCAGAAAATTTTTTTTTTTTAATATGAAGTTAGCATAATCCAAAATTGAAAGGATAGAAATCCAGCTGCCCAAAAAAAAATGGTAAAAATAATAATAAAATTAAATCAAATAAAAAATAATAATGAGGATCTTACCGTGAGGTCACTATTTTCTCCCAGATAAATATTAAGGGAGTTTGATAAGACTCCTTATGAAACCCGACTGCCCGCCAATTGTAACCCGCTAGGAGCCTAGGACCATAGCAGACCCTCTTAAGAAAACCTTCAAAATTTTGCCGCATTGGCAACCAAGCCGTTATAAAAGAGGAATGGCATAAAAGTTCGAGTCCTGTAAGAATCCTCGACAAGCGGCCTACTGCAACTGAAGAAACGGCGGTAACCATCAAATCACATACCCGCAAGAAGATGAAAACAAAGGAAGGAAGACCCAATTTACCAGCAAGATTTTTCAAAGTAATCTTGCCCTCGAGCACTAGCAAACAAAAACTGGTAACTTCTTTTCTTTGGTTTTCGTTTGTAATTGTACTGATGTGGAGGAAGTAATTACTTGTAACAAAGAAAATAATTAACTTCTGTGCTGATAGATAGATAAAGTATCTCCCATTCTGTCTGCTTTTATGATTTCTTGAACTGGGTTCACTCTGGTATCTTGAAGTCAATATCGTGGATTGAGCTTCGTTTGACAGGAATTGGGTAGTGCACCTTCATGGTCTTGGTGTGTTAATTACGTCATTGCCTTTTTTTTTTTTTTTTGCTGTCGAGAAGAAATATACTAAATTTTTTTTCCGATGTTTGACGGGAATTGGATCCATGATTGTTAAGGAATTTGTGTCTTGGGGTTTGAAAGGAATTGGGTCCTTGCTTATTAAGTAGCGAAATATGCTATTTTGTACTGTATGATGTATGTTGATAGCCTGCGGGTCTTTGAAATGGTCAGAATTACATTCTGTGTCTTTTGTAGCATGAACTTCAGTTTTTTTACTAAAATTTTGTATTAAGTCATATAAATCAGTCAAGGGTTAGTTTGGCTTGTTTTCTTGCATAAGTTGAGCAGTGTTCTTGAATTTTGATGAGGTACATAAGGCTTGGAATGCTGAGCTACTTCACGCATGTTTTAAAATAGTGGGATTTGTCAGTTCTTCAATTTATGTGTGTGCCTTTTAGTTAGTTTTTTTTTTTTTATTTTCTATGTGTACATATCTTGCTGAGTGATAATTTGTAATGGGAATCTTTGATTGTGAACACCGGGTATTCATACAAGAAATTCTTTAGGCAGAATGTCAAATTTGTTAACCACTGAGTTTCATGACAGTGATAATTCTCTTAATCAGTTTAATAAGATGATAATCTTAAGTGGTACAATCTTTGTCTTACAAAATTTTTGTAATATGCCCTCAAATTAAACTTTGGCATTGGAGCATTCTTCAAACTTGAAAAACTGAAAGTGTTGACAAAATTTTTTATTTGTTTCCACAGTTGTCCAATGTCATAAATGTATTAGTGTTCAATGCAGCTTTGTTGCAACGCACGGCTTCTATTTTGTCAAAGCGATGAAGATAGAGATTTATCTAATTTCTTTTCTATGTTGGTAGAGACAAGGTTTTAAAAATTGTAAACCGGGAACTGAGGCGTTTTTTCTCTATGAGGTGAGGCATAAGCCTCAAGGCGGTTTCCAGGTGTAAGCCTCACCATAGGCAAAAAAGTCAAATTTATTAAAATGCTATATAAACTCATAACTAATTATATGTAATGTTCAAACTTCATATTATAATATTTCATAGTTGGGCTGTATAAGCAGTGCCACATTCTTAAAAATTGCCCATGTGGAACTCCCACATGAACAGTTGGCACCATAACATGTGCCCACCTTGGGTAGGAGAACATTCCCTATCAATTTTTACCTGTCCAAGTTCAGGTAAATCTTATTGTGTCCATGGCCTATGTAGTTGGGCTGTATAAGCAGTGCCACATTCTTAAAAATTGCCCATGTGGAACTCCCACATGAACAGTGGGCACAATAACATGTGCCCACCTTGGATAGCAGAACATTCCCTATCAATTTTTTCTTGTGTTATGCACAAAATTATGGACCACCATCAAGATGAGCATGTATTATCCTTGTGATTATTCATTCTTGAGGGTTATGTTTGTTGTGAATTGTGATTTCTCTTTAATTTTTTCATCTAGAGCTAAAATATAAGATTGATTTTAGTTTTCGGATTGTTGACCTTATTAATTCTTACTGCAAGAGTTAGCACTTAGCACTTATTTTGGAAGAAACTTTTGGATAATAGGACATTTTGATCTGGTTGATCATGAATGACCAGCCAGCTTGATGAGGCAAGTGGCATTAAGTAGTGATACATGATTTATTTATTCAGTTGTGTTGTGGACTGTAGCGATCAAACACAAAATTTAGCAGTTTTGACTACAAGTAACATTAAAAAGAAAAACTTGCAGAAAATCACATGTAGCAACATTCATAAATGGCTAATTCTTTTAACCAAATCCAACTGTAGTAAGTTTTTTCTTGTGGAGGCACCAAATACCCCTAACGTAAGACGCGAATAGACCGAACTACCCCTAACTTGTTTCTGTCTAGCATTTAATCCTCGTTTCTCGCGTCTGTCTTGTCCCATCGTCTCCGGCCTTTTCAAATGCAAGGAAACGAGCAACCTTCTCTACTTGTCTCTCACAGAAGGCAAAATATCCCCTCATTTTCGGTCGAACCCAACTTCGACTCCCTCTTTCTCTTCGACTATTTTCCTTATCCTTTCAACTCCAGTCCAAGTTGTTAACACTCGAAGCCAGACAACCGTGAATATAAGAGTCCGGCGGTGCGTGAATTGAAGGAGATGGGCTTAAGTTGGGCAGACGGAAAACTGTACAGGAATAGTTGTTGAACTGGAACGCAGGTAATTGTCTAAAGCCCCCTTTTTGTAGCCATATGTGGGTTTCTCACTCCTTACGGTTTTGTAGTCAGGTTCTGCCACTAAATGGTCACAGTACCCTTATCTCCAGGCGTATGTTTTGGTGGAGGGAAGGAGGAACCCTTTTTTTGGTTGAACCCAATTTTTATGTGATTAGGTGCACCTTGATTTCAGGCAAATTGTGTAATTTCATGTGTTTTCATCTGTTTAAGTGCTTCCCCTTAGTTCTGGTTGGGTCTTGTTTTCTGCTGCGCATTCAACTTTTGTTGTTGGGAATTTCAGCTTTTTTTGTGGACTTAGTCTTTTGTCATGGTCATTGGTGGGTTTCAGTGTCCTGCGTACTATGGGTGATATTCTCTAGAGATGGATGTTATGGAGTTGTGCATATCTTATGACTACTGCATATCTTATTATTATGGAATGGATGTTATGGGCTTCATTTTTATTGATTTCAAATGATGACTAAAGTGGAGATCTTATTACTTTATGTATTTGTACAGAAAATCCCCGATAAATTTGTCGAAAAATATGGGCATGGACTCTCTGATGTTGTCAGTCTTAGGGATCCTGTTGGTGGTGCGTGGTGTGTGGGATTGAAAAAGATGGAGAACTCATTTTGGCTTCACAATGACTGGGAAAAGTTTGTCTGTGATCACTCCATCAATGATGGGTACTTTTTGCTCTTCAAATACAAAGGGAACTCAACCTTCAAAGTTAACATATTTGACTTGTCAGCTACTGAGGTTGAGTATCCACTTAATACTAGTCATAATTTTGAAAGAGCCAATCGCAGCGCACAGAATTCTATATCTGAAAAGGAAGGTAGTGGTGATGATGAATCTGCTAAAAATACTGCCTCCCCTTACAAACCAGTGATCGCAACTGACTCTCCACGAAGAAGTACTCCAAGTGGATGCCGGGTTCAGGTAACAAATAATAAAAGACAAGGCTGCCAAACCAGGCGTGGAGTCAAAAGAGGTAATATTACTCAGGGTTCAGGTAATGAAGACCAGCGGACACAATTCCGTTGTCGCTATATTACACGAAGTAAACATAAAATGGAAGATGCGGGAGTTGAAACCCCGAGTAAAAAACTTAAGAATGTCATCAATGACGATGCGCAAGAGCCAATTCCATGCACTGACGGCAGTCGGCAATCTGGTTCAAGTAGGTTATTCATGGTATATTTTTTGTTATTATTTATTTATTTATTTTGCAGATCTCTTTTAGCGAGTGTCAGTGCTTTCAAATTGATTTCCTTACGTTTGCACTGGTGAAATTTAGATGAAAAAAATCATCCTTGGGTGTTAAAAGTCAAACGGGAAAGAAGGCAGTAGATTCGACAGGCAAAGATTTGAGCAAAAATCCTTGTTTTGAAGTCGTGTTAAAACCAAGCTCTCTGTCCCCAAAATATTCGATGGTAAGCTCTTGTGCTACACGTTCCCAAGTGATATATTTATAGCATTGCGTTATATTAGTTTATTGACTTATCCGAAATTGAGTCTACTGTGTTGAACGTGTAGCCTTCATTTGTACCTGACAAGTTCTGTGTTTCTTGTTTTTGAAGTTCTTTAGCAGCACAATTTGTCCTTATCTGCCGCGTACTAGCAACTGTATTGATCTACTTGATTCTGAAGGTAACAAGTGGCTACTCCGTTTTATTGACCATAAAGGATATGGCGATAAATGTATAACATCAGGATGGCGGGCATTTGCAAGAGAAAAAAAGCTCGAGGTTGGAGATACATGCATATTTGAGCCAATCCCTGGCAATAAAAACATACTAAAGGTTTCGACGTTTCACAAGAATCCCAAATTGACTGCAACCGATTGGACTTGGGAAGCGGTTAAGTCAAGAGAACCAAACAAGTACATGAATCATCAGGTGACGCAATGGGGGCCCCCCAACCCAACCAAAAAAAAAAAAAAAACCTGCAAAGCACCCCTTCGGCTAAGTAATGATCAAATCTTGAATTTCTGTATAAAATTCCTATGTTCAATCCTCCAAATCTATAAATTTCCTTTTTCTGAAATTCAATGACAGCAAACTCATGGATGCATATGATCTTTTCTTAGGCTGTTGAGAGTATTAAAGCAAAATCCGTGTCAAGTGCAGTAGGATTGGACTCAGCTGACGACAAGGGTGCCAATCTTCTCATTGATTCTTGACAAGGGAGGAGCTGTTTTGATTCTTACGTGTAGGAGTCAAATGTAGCGAAATATAAGGAGTCCATTAGTTAGGTCAGATTGACTAGAGAGGACTAGGCCAGACATGGCTTGGTGTGAATGGTGGATTGTTAATCTAGGTCGAATCAAGCTACCTGCTCAGACACATGCTAGGTCAAGACTTGCTTCACCATCTTTAGTTATGTCATTACTGTACGCTCGTTGCACTCTGCGATTGCTTTTTCTTGAAATTTCAGAGAATTCTTCTTTTCTAAACCAATTCACCTGCATTTTGCTTTTGCTGTTGTGCATGTCTATCAATTTATGGGTACCCTTAAATGCTGGAACATAGGCCCCAAAATGTGTGTCGTCCACAATGCGTCTGAAGTGTGCCTCGCTCGCACAGATAAGCTACTTGTTGACTTGTTAACTTATTTTACGTATGGACGCATACAAATTATAATAAATATTTTTAATAGGATGAACTCTCAGTAAATGACACAAATTCTAACAAATGCCCAATGCGGCACTTTTTTATACAAAAAGTCTTGTTACTCCGGCAATTTGTCAACATTTGATTGTCATTTTCAACCAAGGCGGCAATGCCACCCGCACCACCATAAACGTTGTCAGCACTGCCCTCAGCGAATCGCCAGCAAAGGAAACCCACACGATCAACCACCAGATCTATTGGTTTTTTTTTGAACCACCACGAATTTGGTGGTTAGAGATGGTGTACCAATTACCGGAAAAGGGGTGGGGGTGGGCAGTAGTAAATTGGAGAAGCTTGAACAATTTGAAAAGTTAACACCCTAGCAATGTGCCCTATTATGCTTCAGGGGTAACTTACTTTAGATTAGAAATGGGTGTCAGATTGTTGGCGTTTTAAAAGAAAATCCCATTTTGGGAAGCATGGTTATGGACAAGAATGAGGGGGCTTCAAAATGTCATTTTCGAGTTGGATGCAAAACGAGTGGTGGATTCCATCAACTCCAATATGATGGATACGACTGAATTTGGAGCTGTGATTAAGGATTGCAACAGGTTTCTTCAACAATGCTCGAGTTATAGGGTCCAATTCATCCATAGGGAGGGTAATGTTCCAGCACACGAGTTAGCAAATATGTCTCGATACTTTTCTAGTCTTACTATGTGGAGTGATGCTCCTACTTTTTTATTGGCCTTTATCATGTATGATATCATGAATATTGAAGATCAATGAATTATTTGTTTCAAAAAAAAAAAAAGAAAAAGAAAATCCCATTTTGAGAAAATAGGGGTGCAGTAGTAAATTGAAGAAGTTTGAACAATTTGAAAAGTTTAAAACCTCCTAGCAATGCGCCCTATTATGCTTCAAGGGTAATTTAGTCATACTATTAGAAATGGGTGTCAGATTGTTTGCGTTTTAAAAGAAATTACTCCACCACATTTTAATCCCACCACAAATGAAAGTGAAAATTGATATTAACACCACAATAAATTTACCTATTAACTAATATATAAATAAGGAGTGTGGTGCACATTTCTCAAATCACATATTAAATATTTCTTCACAAATCACATCTTAAATATTTCTTCACATCACTACCGGACTTCATTGCCATTGTCACGTTCTTGCCGGAAAAAGCCGGTTGCCTTCCCGATATAATAAATTGAGAATTTGGGATTTATTTTCAAGGTTTTCGTTTCTTAATTGGAAAATTTGGATTATAATATTTTCGGGCTTATTGAAATTAGGAGGAAAGAGACCTCTATGTGCTTTCACGAAAACCCTAAACTTGAAAACAAAAACTGAGAATTTTTTGGTGAACAATTTTCGTCCAAAACCTAAGAATCGCGCCAAACTACTTGAGTATTAGAATTTAGAGACAAAAATTGAAATCATCATGGAAATTTTTGGTGCCGCAATTGAAGATCAAGACGAAAATTGCCTAAAAGATTTGATAATAACCCTGCCTTTAATCAACAACAGCAGCTGCCGGAAAACTTCAGTGACGAAAGAAGGAAAGAAACAGAATTTGATGTGGTATGGAAATAAAAAAAAAAAATCTACAACAATTTGAATAAAGGTTGTTAAAGTAATTTTATTTAAGAACATTTAAGTAAATACAAAAGAAATGTCTAATTTGTGCTGCGTCAATTAAATTTTGTAATGACAATATAATTGTCTTAAAAGAAAATCCCATTTTGAGAAGATAGGGTTTTATTGACATTTTGGGGATTTTTTTTTTTTTTGTCTTTAATGAAACATGTTAATTAATGCCATTAATCCCCGTAATCAGCGCTTGTTAATTTATGCTATATTAGATATTAGACATTTCTTTAAATTAAAGAAGTCTCCCATGTTTGCTAAGCGTGAAGTCACAAACGTTACAATAAACTACTACTTGCGTCCTATAAAGATAATTCAAATATAATTTTCACAAATATTAAAAAAAGTACGATTAATAACGTTGAAAATATAAAATGTAATATCATTTATCTAGTATACCATTTCATTTATTAAATAGGGGTATAAAAGAAAATCAATATTCTGACTATTTTTTTAATAAGAAAGTGGATTATATGTCGGGACATATGCCAAAAAAAAAGAGCAATTCTAGGGAGACATGTAAAAGTGACATTAATATGTGACATTCTCATATGACACACATTCATTAGGTGATGATGATATCATTGCTTTTTTATTATCTAATACAAATATACCACATATAAAATGTCACTTATTCATGTTCCATTTTCACGTCTCCCTATAATTTTTTTATAAAAAAAAGGGGGGACAAAAAATTGGACCAAACGGGGTAGATGCCAATCAATTTAATGTGATGTGTGAATTACATCCAAAGCAAGTGAGCAATGCTATACTTAACTGCTCATTAAACACATATTTAGTCATGGCCGTTGCATAGACCGATAACTTAATGCGGTACTTTGAACGAATTAATTAGGAAACAGTGAACGCTATAAATCAAGGCAGAGCGGGGCAATTTTCATATCCTTGTAAAAAACTCGGTTTACCAGTGTGAAGAATCTTACAATGGGGGGAAGAACTGATTTACCAGCAAGGTTCTTCAAGGTTATTTTGCCTTCAACCACCTTCCAATACAAACAGGTAACTTTCTTTTCTTTCGCCTGCTGGGATGATAACCACGTTCCTTTTTTGTTGCATAAATCTGTATCAACTTGTGTTAATTTAAACAAAATGCGATATGGCTAGCTTTCAGCTTGCACTTGAATAAAATTTTGGGTTTTTATTGTGTGCTTTAAGCAGATTTCTTGATTTGTATTAATGATTGTGAGGGCATGTGTTTGAGATAGGAACAACATTCGGAAACGGGGTTACTGCACTTGTGCTTTCAGAAATTAGCTTGTGTAAAAATTGGGCTTGAATTTGGAAGCAACAATTTTTGTTTTTCTTTTCCCAAAGTTTGAATTGGATTTTCTGTGGTTGCATTGGACATCACTGTTACAGGATCAAGTTCACACAATAAATCTTCAGGCTTTTTGCCATTGTATAAAAAATCTTTTCACATAGAAAGGATTTTTTGGGGAGATCTTATTCCCTTCTAGATGCAAAATCATGAGGAATGTGGTTGGATGCTAGCATATGGTTTGGCTTTTCAGTTGCCTTGTTAGTATGTGATGTCGAAAAATCTTGTCTTGAATGTAACTCCACATGATACCATTTTTATTGAATTTATGGATATCTAAGATAGAGTATCCCTATATTTGTGTATTTCTGCAGAGGATCCCAGACCAATTTGTTGTGAAATACGTGCATGAACTCTCCAACATTGTCCAAATTATCGATTCTACTGGTAGCGTTTGGCAAGTGAGGTTAGAGAATACAGAAAAGTCATTGTGGTTTAGTGATGGCTGGGAACAGTTTGTCCAGGAGCATTCTATCAGTGTTGGATACTTCTTACTCTTCAAATACAAAGGAAGTTCAAGCTTCAAGGTGCGTGTATTTGATTTGACCACAACCGAGATTGACTACCTCCGTAATGGCATTAACTTAGGAGGAGGGAGCGGGCATTGTACAAAGAAAGCTATTTGCAAAGTGCTAGAACAAGGTGATGCTTCCTCGCCTAGAAAGCCAGGGGCTTGCTCTTCAAGAAGATATGTTTCTAATGAAGGTAGAATAGATGGGGTACAAGAATTTGAAACAAAGACTCTGGACAGATCACTTTCTTCCAAACTAGTTTTGGAGAAACCATTTCAGTTAGTGAGAGTAAAAAGTATAACCGACGGAAGGCAATTTCAAGCAGTGAAGGCAATACAAAATCAAGTAAGCTCTATCTAGTAGGTTTTGTTTACTGTCTAGTTTGTTCATTTAGATTGCTGTTGGAATAATTTCTTTACATGTGAATTGTAGATGAAAATATATCATCATTTGGGGCTGAAAGTCATTTGGAAAGGAAGGCTGTGGACACTTAAAGAAAATTTCTGCATAAGAGTCCTTCATTTACAGTCATACTGCAACCATACAATGTTCATCGTTCATTCGTTCTGGTAAGCTTGTGAATTCTGCATCAGCCAATGATTATTTAGATGCAATGTATTTTTCTTTCTCAACTTATCCCAGTGGACTATATGTTTGACATTTTGTCTTTATTTGACCCCGGCATAGTGCAATCCTTCTTTTTTTGAAGCATGTTCCTGCTGCATTTGCTAGGGAGTATCTGCCTACTGTTTCAAGGTGTATTGAGCTCCAAGACTGTTATGGTAAAAAGTGGTCACTCAGAACTTCTGAAAGAAATGGTCTTGTGCACCTTATAACTGGAGGATGGAGGACATTTGTACAGGAAAAAAATCTCAAGGTTGGAGATACATGTGTCTTTGATGTGATTGACACCAGTAAAAGTATATTGAAGCTTTCAACATTTTTCAATGGAGCCTGAGTCCACAAGTGACTTCAACTCATCTCCATCAAGCAGTTATATTGCAGGGGAGGAGAACCAAAGAGACTAGGGAGGAGAACAAAAGAGACTCGACACGACAGTGATTTGCCATTAAGGGGTGCTCTTGACCTCATGGCCATTAGTCGCACATTTCATTTTTATTTCTAATTGTTTAGTTTGGGTTGTTGAGTGGTTTGTCATTTATTATTATTAGGTGATTACTCTTTTTGTGTTTTAGGATATTCTCCTGCAAGTGGTTTTGAATGAGAGGCAAATAGTCGGAAAAGATTTTATTTACAGAACATTAAGAACACATTTGGTACGAAGAAAGTAGGTTGAAAAAATTTCTCATTTCATTGGACTGGTTTTGTAAATAGTTACTAAATTTGATCAGTCTGTAACTTTTAACTGTTATTAAAATAGTCTACTGAAGTAATATCGAGTAATAGTTTATAAACTCCGAGCACACTACTATTATAAAATATAGGTAAAAGAAAACAAATAAAAGAAAAAATGAGTACAAAAGCGAAAATGAATCCAAATTTTTGTGTCTTTGCCAAAATTAACCCAATCATCAGTAATACAGCCGGTTTTATTTTCTTGCCAACAATATATGGTCTTTTTGGTTCCTTGAGTTGTATCAGGTAAGTCCGATCTTTCTTCTTCATCACTAATTATTTATGTAATTATCAATTTCACGGATGGGTTCTATGATTCCTTCCAATCTGATTGCAGTATTGTTCTTTTAGCTTTACGGTTTTCCCCCTATTTCTGTGTAGCAATCTTCCACTTCTGCATCTTTATTTTCTAGACAATGTATCTTTGAATTTCATTGCGGATGCTTATTGTTTTATCTTTGCCTTCAGAACCAGCCTCCGACCAGTGAAATAATGACGATCAAGACCCAGTCCCCATGTGGCTCTGCTTCTGCCATACTTGTTTTCTTTGAAATTTCCAAGTGTTCAAAATTTCCACAGCTTTTGCTTAATACTCAAATAGTTGCTCCTTTCTTATGGATGCGCTTGTTCTTCATGTAAATCACCATACATGGTTTGGACTTTTTGTTTTGTTTGGAATTTCGTTTCTTTTGTTATATAATAGGGCAAAGTAGGCCAGAATGAAAGCAAAAGCAGAAATACAGGATCACTAGTTCTCAGGTCAAGATGAAACAGCAGCACACACCCTCTAGCTGCTACTTGTAGTGTGCCCGTTACACAGTTTAGATTGTGGAGGAACCTAAGAACCAACCTCAGCTGAACAATTAGGTGTTAATAATAAAAAGGGAAAACTGATCTAAGTGATACGATTGGCTTTCAGACATTCAAGAAAGCAAAAGAGAATGATGTCAGAAAGGAGTCTGCTGCCACATAGGATGGAAATGAGGAAACCGGATGGAAAATCTGAAGCTTTTAAATTAAAGGGATCAATTAGATCCAGTGAAGAAAATGCAGATGAGTTTGCTGGCCGCTCCTAAGAAAACTTAGTTAAAGGAGGAAATGGGTTGCAAAATTGGAAAGCTTGGATCCATTCGATCTGGCCTTTGAACTGTAGGTGAAAATCTTTTCCTGTCAAGAGGTTCATGCAAGGTTCAGCATTTTGTCCCATGGATGATAAAGATTTCAATTTCTACTTCTTCTATAATGGAACAGAGAGATTTTGAATTCATGCTTTTATGGGGAATGATGGAGATTGCAAGAATTAAGTTTGGCAACGGCAAAGGATTATGCACTATCATCCAGATTGTAATACTGCTAGGCTCTGATGTTTGTATCTAATCTCTCTTACTTTATTTTTGCGTTTTATGAATGTGCAGCTGTTTCTATAAGCACGCCAAGTATGGGATTCTTTTGGGAAGCACTGTATGACTCATTTGATGTTATTAAATGAATGAAAAATAAATAGCTCCTATTTGGCAGCTTTTTTTCTCTTTCAAATATGGTGTGCTTCAGCTATATATCATGTTGATAAATGTAGATAAATCACATTGTTATGTTTGAAGTCTGTTCTTTTGACTTCTTCTCTTGAAGTTAATTTGGCTAGGAGAATATCCATTTCTTTTCTGGTTCTCAAATTATACCTGTGTTCTTTTACGTTAACCAATTCTGGTTTCACATTTATAATGTGCTTGTAAATTATTTATGTTAAGTAAGACTAGCATCTTAGGATATCTTTATGACTTTTGGGAAGGATAATAATTTATATACTACAATTGCTGTCTTTCCTATAAAAAGGTGGTTATTTTACACTGTATTTATAAAAATTATTCTGTTTGATCACTAATCGGGGTGTTCCCAGTTGTCAGGTTTGGATGTCCTCAGCTTTCCTCATTGGCCTCTTCCTTCGAGGCTTTGACAGTTAGCTGTGACAACAGATTTCCGTTTTATGTTGTATTTAAAGCTAAAGGCTGTAAGTGTGCTTCTTGAGTTTTTAATTTCTGCCTCCGTTGCAGCTCTCAACAGATTTCTGTTTTATGTTGTCACTCTGAACTGCCACCATTGCAGCTCAGTCCTCTGACACTCCCTCTTTCTCTGAGGTACATTATTTAAAGAAATTTGCATTTTCTGTCATTTATACGTGTTTCTTTTGAGCAGTCTGTATAGACTTATGCATTAACAAAGTGTTTGTTTGTATCTTATACTTGGATCCTGATCAAGACATGCCTCTCCCTTTATAATTCTCTTGTGACTTTCTGGAATTAAGTTCTAGCCTTTTAACTGAATAAGTAGTGGAGAGTAAATAATAAATTGGAATGCCAAAATCACACATTGTCACTGAGGACAGCTTTTTGGTAGAAAATGCAGGAAATGTTTTCATATCTTCCGTGAGACTCCATTAAAATTTGATCTCTAAAATTACTGGACTTTGTCATTTTTGTACCCGATGAAGTAAATATATCAAGTTTAATTTGGACGTGTTGGATCTTTCAAAAAAGCAAGGACTATTTACAGACCATTATCTATCAAATGGTCGTGCTCCTAAATGTAAATTTACTTTATGTTGGCAATAATGTGTCTTACCTTTTCTTGTTTGTGTAAGTAAAAAATGTTGGTTTGTTCAAGAGAAACCTTTAGCTTCTGAGGAAAGTATTTACTTATTTCTATCTTCCCCTCCCGCAGCTTAAAATAAATAAATAAATAATAAAAAAGAAAAGAAAAGAAAAGAAATGAAATGAAAAAAGGGGGAAAAGGGAAAAAGAGTTATCTCTAATTTGTTTATTCACCAGTAAATTTGCTTGAAGGTCAACTATTCAAGCCTGGCCAAACATGTTCTAGAATATTGGTCTGAAGATCCTAAGAGGACTGATAACTGAGCATACTTGGTATCAAAGGCTCCTCTAAAATTCGCCAAAATTTGAAGTGTGCTTCTAATGCAAGCCTAGGCTTGTGTAATTGTTTTAAGAAAGTAGCTATTGTTGTTTTAATTTCTTGCAATTTTTGCATGGAAGTGAAGATATTTTTGGTTTCAATATTGTTTCCATGTTCTGTTATGTGCTACTGTTTCCTTTTCATATTGTATATTAAGTAGTTAACTGTATGCAACATATGCATCACTCATGCCACATACTGCTAAATTATGTGAAAAGTGGATCACGCAAGGATACAACATGGATTATGTGTGTTGGTATATAAAACAGAATTTCTGTTCATGGTTGTGATTGTACTATGATGATTCCCAAAAACATGAAAGTACTTGTTTGTTTGGTGGATTGGCATGTAGTTTAGCTTATTTACAATTGTCTTGAACTCTGAACCGTTTTCATTTTAGAGCTTGTTCTCTTGAGCTTTATGAAAATCAAAAAATTTATCAAATCAATATCAACTACATATTCTTTACAAAACAATAAATTTTCACACTTTCCGATAATCTTTCTTTACATTCATACCACACGTTCTCCTATAAATTTGACTTCACTTTACATAAAGCTCAAGAGAACAAGCTCTTAGTTGCTTTCGGATTTTCTGTTTTTACTTGTCATGTGAACTGATAATAAATTGTTTTCCCCATTAAGAACCGCAAAGATTTCTAATCATGTGACTGCAGGATATTCATATCAAGAACTTTTAGGTTCAGTATTGAATTTCTCTCATCATTGTGGTTCATCGAGATTAATATCTTAATCAGTTTAAGAGATAGACAAAATATGCCATTTATGTGATTTTAAATATTATGTGATAATGCCCTCAAATTTTGCTCTTGCATTGATGAGGTGGAGATTCTTTTGAAATTCAATCTTTATGGTCATGAAAGTTGCATTTGTTGTCTCATCCAAGCTTCTTTGTCACACATTAACATTGTTCATTTTTGTATTGAAGCAGATCGTCAATTTACATGAACCCAGTAATAAGACAAGAAAGAAGAATGTTGAAGTCATCTTATATATAAATGATATAATAATGTACAGTTCAAAATAATAAAATCAATGAATCTTTTGTGAAGCAGGAATACCTATAGTAAGCCATTTAGTTTTCTATTTTTATTCCGAAATAGAAATAGGATGAGTGGAAATGAGTGCTAAAATTTTGTGCAGTACCTGTGGGTCCCACAAAATACATAAATAAGGATAGTTTCAACAATTCCCGAATTTCATTAATATAATTAGTTGTATCTTTGTTAGATGGCATTAATGGGATGTTTCATTGTTTTGTGTAGAATATGGTTTAATTTTATCGTAGTAAGGTCTTTGCTGCGAATTATCCCTCGATTTTATCAATCTTGTATAATACTCTAATACAGCGCGAGAGAAATATCTTATTCAGTCAAAGAGTAGGGTTTACAACTGATTACCATTTGCTCCCATCTTCGCACGCAGTTTCTTAGATCTGATTTCTCTACTTGGTGCTTCAACTGTGATATTTGCTTAGTCACATTCCACCTTTCTTTCCGCTGTAAGTGCATTATTTTCTCATTTTTATTTTAAGTTTTTTCTGTTTTAACTTTGTATAGTGCTCTAGTTGCTTGTTTTGTTATCTCTGAATTTTATGGCAAATTAGTTCTAGTTGTTGTTAAATCCTTTTTTCTTCTCCATAAATTAGCCCGAGGGAGAATGTTAATAGAACCAACTTTGCAGATTGGGTTTTCCCCTGTTTGTGTTGGGAGCTCTAATTTGAGAATTATCTAGTGGGTTTTGAATTCTTTCTGATCTGGATGTGAATTGACTCTGTTTTTCATTATTTTTATTATTATTATTTTTTTTTGATTCTCTTTTCTTCGATTCCCTTTTGGACGCATTTATTGGGCTCCTCACATAAATGGAACAGACAATGGAAAGAAGATCCAGTATCTCAGCAAGATTCTTCAGGGTTATTTTGCCCTCAACCAGTGCGTTGCAGAAATTGGTAACATCCTTTCCTTCCTTTGTAGAGTATGTCCTATGTAACAAACAAAAGAATGAAGTATCTACGATAATATATTTATCGTTCTATCATTCAGCTTACTTTTTGTTTCTCTTCATTTCATTCAGGCTCGCCTCTTGATGTTAAAATTGGCATTTTGATATGCTCAGTCTGTCCTTAATGTCCATATTTTGATTGAGTGTGGAATAATGCTAATAATAACATCTGAGTTTCTAATCGTTAGATGCCAGGGGATATTATGTAATAAAAATAAATAAGATGTTTAGTTACAGTTTGGAATTTCCATAATAATTGAGGTTCATGGAGAATATTGTTTTCCTCGTCTTTTTACCAAGTAAATAAGACAGAATGGCAATCTTTTGCTTCCACAGAACTTACATCACATACACCCTCATATTATACCTTGTATTAGTGGTGGGAAAATTTTGAAAAAGTAACTCTTCACTGCCATGAATTCAATTTTTTTGCGTGCTTTCCTATGTAAAAACTTCATAATCTAACTTGATCGAGTAGCGAATTCAGCTGTCTTGCCGCACATTTCTTTTTCTTTCATTCTTGATATCCATTAAGGGAATCCCAGAAAATTTTCAAATGGTAGATTAGTTATTCTTTCAGTTGCCTTTTTTGGCTGGTAACTGATCAACCTAATATTTGCTGTCTTTATATAAGTACCATATAATGTTTTCTTGACTTGTAACTGAAATAGAGTTTTTAAATATGTTATGTATCTATGAAGAGACTTGCAAACGAATTCTACAAAGAATATAGGTGTGAACTATCTGATGTTGTCACGCTTAATGATTCTATTGGTGGCGTTTGGCGTGTCAAATTGGAAAAGATGGAAAACACTTTTTGGCTTCATGATGGCTGGGAAAAGTTTGTCAAGGATCACTCGATAACTTATGGATACTTTCTACTTTTCAAATACAAAGGGAATTCAAGCTTCAAGGTGCAGGTATTTGACATGTCAACCACCGAGGTTGACTTTTCCAATAGTAGTGGTAAGTTTGAGGTTATCAACCTAGTGGAAGAAGAAGAAGAAGATGATGATGATGATGATGATGATGATGATGATGATGATGATGATGATGATGATGATGATGATGATGATGATGATGATGATGATGGCAGTTCTTTTGAAGTTCTTGCTCCTGTCACTCCAAATGAATGTGGAGTTCAGGCAAAACATGCTAGAAAATGTGATCACGAAACCATGCATAATTTGGTCCTTTCTTCTGCTGAATCTGCATATGAAGTCAAAAAACATAGGTATGATGCTGGTACAAGCTTAAGCTCCCGACAACGCTATTCAACACAGAGTACATGTAAAAGAGGAGATGGGGCACGAGAAATTGAAATGGGGAAACAGAAAACTTCAAGTCATCTTCAGTCCAGAGAGAACGGTGCTAAGAATCTCGTAAATGAGAATGTTCAAGGGGAGGTCCAGTGTACTAAACCAAATCAGAAATCGACTTCAAGTAAGAAGTTTACACTTACTTTTGTTTAGTATCTGTTTTAGTCAGTAAGCTTGCTTTTGGAAATTATTTCCTTGTGTGTGAATTTGTGAAATATATAGATGGCAAAAGCTCAAGCTCTCAACAACGCTATCCAACTCAGTGCAAACGTAAAATAGAAGATCAGGCACAACAAATTAAATTGGGGAGACTAAAAACTTCAAGTAGTGGTAGATACAAACTCCAGTTTCATGAGAGCAGCCCTAAGAATTTCTTGAATGTTAAAGAGGATATTCAGTGTACAGTACCCAATCAGAAATTGACTTCAAGTAAGTTGTTTACACTAACTTATGTTTAGTATCTGTTTTGGTGTAGCAATGTTGCTTTCGGAAACTATTTCGATGTATGTGGATTTGTGTTGTGAAATATAGATGGCAAAAGCTCAAGCTCTCAACAATGCTATCCAGCACAGAGTAAACGGGAAAATGGGGGACAAGAAATTAAAATGGGTAAACAGACAACTTCAAGTCATGGCATGTCTAGACTTAAGTCTCAGAGCAGCTCTATGAATCTCATAAACAAGAATGTTCAAGAGGAGGTTCAATGTACTAGAGTCAATCAGAAATTGACTTTAAGTAAGTCAAATACAGCAACTTATGTGTAGTATCTGTTTCAGTCATTAAGGTTGCTTTCCAAAATGACTTCCTTTTATGTGAATTTGTGAAACATAGATGGGAAAAGCTCAAGCTTCCAACAATGCTGTCCAACACGGAGCATACACAAAACAGAAGATAGTGCAGAACAAATTAAATTGGTGGAACAGAAAACTTCAAGTCATGGCTTGTCTAGACTACAGTCTTACGGGAGCAGCCCTAAGAATATCATAAACAATCGAGGGGAGATTCCATGTACTAAAGCCAATCAGAGATCAATTTTAAATAAGTTGTTTACTCTAGCTTATGTTTAGTATCTGTTTCGGTCAGTAAGATTGCTTCCAGAACTGATTTCCTTGTATGTTGTGAAATACAGATGGTGAAAGCTCGAGATTCCGACAATCCTATCCAATACACAGCCTATCTAAAATAGGATATGGTGCACAAGAAATTAAAATGGGGAAACAGACAACTTCAAGTTATGGCATATCTAGACTTCAGTCTAAGGGGAGCAGCCCTAAGAATCTGACAGACAAGAATGTTTCAAAGGAGATTCAATGTACTAAAGCCAATCCAAAATCGACTTTAAGTAAGTTGTTTACATTTACTTATGTTTAGTTGGTATCTGTTTCGGCCGGTACGACTGGTCTCAGAAATGATTTCCTTGCATGTGAATCTGTGAATTATAGATGGCATAAGCTCATGCTCCCAACGATGCTATCTAAAACAGCGTCCATGTAAAATAGAAGATGGTAAACAAGAAATTATGTCATGGAATGTTTACACTTCAGTTTCACGGAAGTGGCCCTAAGAATCTCATAAACAAGAATGTTTCAAGATGAGATTCAATGTACTACAGCCACTAAGAAAACGAGTTCATGTTAGTTGATTGTACTTTTACGTATGTTTAGTATAACTTTTGGTCGGTAAGATTGCTTCCAGAAATGATTTTGTTGTATGTGAACTTGTGAAATGTAGATGAAAAAGGATCATTTTCTGCTGTCAAGAGGAGTCAGGAAAAGAAGGCGGCACCAGCTGCAGTAAAACTTTTACCTAGGATGCCTTCCTTTAAACTCATAATGCAAAGATACAATCTGCACCCAGTTTTAAAGCTGGTAAGCTCTTTAGTTTTATGTTAGTGGGTGACTAATTTTAGGAAATCATGTTGTATTCTTAGGTTTTCTGAAATTGAGTTTACAGATCTGTGAATACCATATGATATGCTCCTCAATCGACTCTGACATAGTGTAATTTTTCTGGTTTCTGAAGCATATACCTACCGCATTTGCTGAGGAGCATCTTCTGAGCAGTCCAGGGCCGATTGAACTTCATGACTGTGAGGGTAAAAAGTGGCTGGTTCACGCCAAAATAGAGGATGACATGGTGCATCTTGTAGAAAAAGGATGGGAAACTTTTGTTACGGAAAAAAGACTCATGGAGGGAGATACGTGCATCTTTGAGCTGATCTACTTAAACTGGCGTATGCTAAAGGTTTTCATACATCGCCGCAATGTCAGTCCCACAGTGACTTGACTTCAACGAAAGTTGCAAGAAATTCCATTACTGGCAATCGCTGTCATCCTTCATTGGTTTGATGATATTACAGATTTATTAGTTTGTGTGTGATGATACTACAGCTTTATTAATTTGTTCCGGATTAAGCTTCAAAGACCCATTCTCGTTTTTCCTTTCCTTTTTTTTTCCTTGGGATAATAACTGTGTCTTCTTTGATTTAAGGCAAGGATACCATCTCTTACTTATTGGTGCTATTCTGATTTCGTTTTTCGTTCGTGCCATCTGGTGGTGCAATTCTCGTCGTATAATATCTATTTTGCACTTTTTCTTGGTGAAATTATGCAAGATGTATGATGATTGTTGAAATGGAAATATACTTTTGATATGTTCAGTTGATGCGGTCTTTTCAAGAACATGTTTGGCTATACTCAAAAAGTAATTTGTTGAAAAGTAGAAAAGAAATGCTAGCTTTTTATGATATTTTCATTTATGAGCTGAACAATACGAGTCGAATTCTACCGCAAGAGTTTGCTTAAATTGGAAAGAGTAAACAAGAAACCTTTCATCGAATGAGACAAATTCTTGGAAGCAAATATAATAGTGAAGACTCACCTTACATAGCACTTCTGAAATTGGAGCCCGATATTGGTTCTATTGCAGCACGTTTTGAGTAAGAATAGTGGGTAATACAGGCTTGGAATCGAGGAGGGAGATGGAGATCAGACTCTTAATCACCTCATCAAAGAATTTAAATTAAGTTAAATTATTAAAGAGATTACATCGACTTTGAGATGAAACTGTCCAATATTGAAGGTTAATTGAAGATATTCGAATCTAGCACTGGACCACCTATAATTGGTGATTCGCATTATCTAAACTCAATCCAATTATGAAACCTTTAAGACCATCCCATGTAGGTACGTAAATGTACGCTAGTACCATGTGGATGCATAGACGTGGACCATGTAACGTGCATCTATACGCGGTACCTCCAAGAAGTGCTAGAAAATTTTCATATCTAAACCACCTTATTTGAAAGGGAAAATTAGCAGAATAACTACTTTTTCTATTTGAATGCAAGCAGCTGACAAAACTTGAATGCATAATTTTTTCATATCAGGTTAACCACCTCATCTAAACGCACAAGTAAGCTTACGGGAGACGGAATTATTTCTTGACAAAGACACCTTTGCAGTCAAAAGAGGGGGTTCAATTGTGCTTTCATTGCATGAATATTTATAGGCAAGGAGGCATGGCATTGGGCCATTGGGGGTTGGAAATATTCAATTCACATTTCTTAATTTGATCATCGAACTAAAAAGATGGAAAAGCTGGAATTATAACAATGAAAGTGACTTTGGGTAGTCCATGAAATAGACGTACGAGGAGAAAAGACACAGATTTCTCCTTTCTGTATGTGTGTGTGCAATGCAATAGGGTATTCTCTTAGTTAATTTTAGAAGGTTGGTGTAAATCACGTCACAAAGGGAAGAAGATGAACAAGACTTGCTTTTAAAAAGCTCCAGGGATTCTTTTTGCCTCTAGAGAATAATCAGAGTGCTGTAACCAAGCAGGTAAACTACACTTCTTCTTCGTCTTCTTTAAACACTAGCATTTTGGAATAAGAGAATAGATTTCTAGGTCCAGTGTGCAGAGTCAGCGGAGCAACCATTTCACCAGCAGAACTAGATTTTGTATACTTAGTCCTTGAAGTTCAAGGGATAGGTCCTATTAATCAAATACCAATAGAGTAGCAGTGAAGGAGGAAATTGCAGTCCCAGAGCCAGAGGATTCATTGAAGCTAACGAGTTCTTGTTGAAGATCAAGCACAAATGGCAGCCAGACCAGATAGACCATCTAGATTCTTCAAGGTTATCTTGCCCACATCCACCGTAGAACACAAACTAGTAAGTTCTTGATTCTGTTCTTCATAATGAAGTGCGATATGCGGTATAATCTTTTCATGAACATAGAGCTCCCAAGAAATGATTAGATTTTCAGGCAGATCTGTGAAAAAAATCAAGAGGATGAGGTGAAATTCTTTATGGTTAAAGATCTGCTTTCACAGAAGAGATTTCTCTATTGCTCGAATTACAAAAAGCTATTTATGTTCTTTAAGTTGAATTTGCATTGGGTTGCATTTGGTGTCCTGTGAACAAGGATTAATTCCTTTATGTTTGATTATCATTTTATTAAATTGAATTTTCAGTTTTTCATTCTATGTTTGATTATCGATTTCTGTGGCTGAACCTGATCATGAGCTTCTCGGTTTGTTTTCTTTGGGTCTTAGGTTGTTGATTTCATTTTCGGTGATTGTTGGAAGCCAATCTCTAGCTTCCTCTGTTTTCTTTTTTAGTGGCCTAATTTGTTTTGGCCAGTCCTTTATTTTGATTCCTTTGCTCCTTGCCGCCGGACTACACTGTGTAATGTTGTTCAGTTTATTATTATGGAATAAAATTTTACTTTAAAAAAAAAAAATAACAATAATAGCTTTGTTATTTTCTCTGCTTTCACCTTCACATAATCCTTACACAATCTGTTCAGATGCCAACTTGTGCTGATTCTTGTCTTAGATTAGATTCTTGTTGGGTAATGAACAGATGATTTTCTTCTTGTTGTTGTCTATAGAATGTTCCTTTTAAGTTTGATGATTGCATTGGCCTTGTAGACCTGCCCGGTTTTCCTTGAAAGGAATGGACTTTAATATTTCGTTAAGCTTCCTGCATTTTAATTGCTTGTTTTGCAACCACTCGCCTTCATATGCAATAATACACAAAAGCCTTCATTATTTGTACTAATATATATGATGTATTCATGCAGAGGTTTCCGAGCAAATTTGTCGAAGAGTATGAACATGAATTAGCCAATACTGTCACACTCACAGACTGTACTAGTGGCGTTTGGCAAGTAGAGTTGGAGAAGGCAGGACAGACACTGTGGCTTCATCGTGGCAGGGATGATTTCTTCCAAGACCACTCAATCAGACACGGCTACTTCGTTTTGTTTGAATACATTGGGGAATCGAGCTTCAATGTATTCACATTCGACTTGTCTGCCACTGAGGTTCGTTATCCAGTCATTGACATTAGCGACAGTGAAGAAGCACAAATGGCAGGTAGACAAGATTTACCTGCAAGGTTTTTCAAGGTCATTTTGCCCATATCCACCGTCCAACACAAACTGGTAAGTTATTGTTTTCGTTCTTCATTATGCTGTCTGACATAAAGATGATGAGAGTTCTGACAGATATGCAAAAAATCGAAGAGATGAGATTAAGATTTTTGTTATTTAATGTCTATATGCCTAATAATATTCTTTCTAAGATACAAATTTTGTTAAATTCTGTTACATGGAAAACAGCTTTCATCATCATAGTCATATGATCATCACAAAATTCTGTTAACCACTAACATATACAATGTATTCAAGCAGAGATTCCCAAGCAAATTTGTCGAAGAGTACAAGCATGAACTAGCCAATACTGTCACGCTCACAGATTGTACTGGTGCCGTGTGGCAAGTAGACTTGGAGAAGGTGGGAGAGAGCCTGTGGCTTCATCACGGCTGGGGTGATTTCTACCACGACCACTCTATATCACACGGCTACTTTGTCACGTTTGAATACATTGGGGAATCGAGCTTCAATGTATTCATATTTGACATGTCAGCCACTGAAGTTGGCTATCCAGTCACTGTTAGCAGCAACACTGAGGAAGCCGACTACTTTCCATGGAATCCTCTCCCTGAAACAGGGGGGTCAAGTGACGATGATTCTGTTAAAATTCTAGATGCCCCGCCTGCTCCAGAAGTTGCCTACCCTTTAAGAAGCGCATCTCCAATTCAAAGTGTGTTTCAGGCAAGACGGAGTAAAAGAAAAGAGCATCACCAGTCCTCACCTGGTGCTAAAAGGGGCTCGCGGAAGACAGTTTCAGATCCCTGGTTCATAGTTGAAATGAAAGCCAACCTTGCTCCACAGTGGGTGCTGGTAAGCTTCAGAATCTGATCTTTATGTTACTTGTTCATATATATTTTACATTAAATACTAACAAGTTTCAATGTTTTTCTTGGTTTTGAAGTACGTGCCAGCTCAATTTGCTAGGCATTACCTGGAAAGGAATCAGGAGGAGGTTAGACTCTATGATGCTGATGATGAGATGTGGCCGACTCGTGTAAACATTAGAGATGGTTTGGTGCGATATTTATCTTGGGTTGAATTCGCGAGGGCAAAAGGCGTCCAGGTCGGTGATCAATGCTTGTTTGAACTAGTCCCAAGCAAGCCACCAGCACTGAAAGTTTCCAAAATCTGCACCTGCAAGAAGACTGGAGCCCCGATAAATCTGTGAACCAAGTCTGCGAAGCAAGTCGCACAATTTGCTTGTAGGCCTCAATGTCCCTGCTTCTTAACTGATGAATTCTGTTACTTTTAGGAGGCTTTGGAATGATTTTCAAGGACTTTATTTTACTTTGTTTAGGATCAGTATTGGTTCTGGTAAGTCTGTAAATGATTTAGAGAGGACTTAGTTTTACTTAAATTTGGAACTGTATTGCTTCTACTAAGCTTGGAAATGATTTTCTAGGACAATTTTGCTTCGATTCCATCCCCTCTGCCCCTGCTTTCCACTCGTTTCGGGAGAGAGGAGCTATATTATTAAGCCAATAAAATCGTATATTATCAGGCTGATCGTAAATGAAATGATAAATCACATCAGCAAGTTGAAAATATCAATTAGAGTATGTAAATTTAACCCTTCCATTCAAGTTCTACAAAGCGAGACAAGAGGATAATTGAACTTCTAATAATTTATTTTTACATGGCAATATGTTTTGTGAAAGGTCTGAATCTAATCAAATTCACTTAAAAAAGAAAAAGCACATTTATTCTAATTCACCAACTTCAGCATCTGTGTCTACATTCTTGCGTTTTCTTGTGTACATGCTAACACCTTGTTCTTGCTGTTCGGCTTTCTTTTGAGCTCGAATCATGGCTCGCCTTGCACGGGGCCGCATTTCACGCACTTTTCGCGGGGGCATCTTATACAGTTCAAACGGCCTGTCACCAAAAGGGTGCTCACTGCCAGCAAATATCCTCAATTTTCTATCTCTATCCTACACAGAGAAAGCAAGGGTACTCAGAAAAACCATTTAGCCGAACTGTGAACTTGTTTTTAGATCAGTACCAGTGACGGTTAAGGATCGAAACAACATACAGCTTAAGGGGCACGTATCGAATTCAACTTCCTGAATTGATATAACAATGTCCATGTCAAGTAAGGATCAAAATCAATCTAGGACTTGCAATTTTAGTAAACATATCTACTTTCTCCACCGCCGCCAATTCATGTTTAGACTTAAGAATGTCATGAAGCAGTTAAAACTTATTAGCACTATTTTTCAGCAACCTTTAACATATCCTGTTTCCAATCACCTTAATACAGTGGCCAGTAATTCAAAAGTTAAGAGAGAAGAAAACTATTAGAGATGTACCCAAGCAGCTTTATCATGATAAGCGAAGAAAACACTCAGAAGAATACCAACTCACATCTCGCAATTTGTTTCTGGGAAGCATGCGTAGCACAGCTTTACGAATTACTTCAGTTGGATCCTTGGCCATCTGGTCTTTCAAACTCCTTTCTTTGAGGTGGCCAATATACCTACAAGTACAAAAGTCACTCAAATGACAATAAGCCCCAGAATCAAAATGGCTTCATGTCAAAATCCCAAATTTTCATAATAAAATCAGAGCTGTCAAAGTAAGCTTTTTATGCATCACTAGCACTAAAATATTACTAAACACCATGACAAAACTATGTAATACAATGAAAATCAACAGCTAGTTTAGAAATGATGATAAGTACCCAGTATGCCATCGATAGAACTTATCAGTTAGTTTCCTCCCAGTAACGCATACATCTTTTGCATTGATTACAATGCACATATCCCCTTCATCATGATTAGGTGTATATGTAGGCTTATCCTTGCCCTGAACCACAGTTGATATTTGTGATGCCAGTCTCCCTAAGACCTAAATCAAAGTAAATCACTGTCATTCAAAGAATATTCACTAGAACAATACAAAGGTCCAAATTGAGCCACACTTCCAGCTAAAAACCTGTCCTTTCGCATCAAACACTCTCCATCTCAAGCCTTCCAAATTGATTCGTCTCAGTCCAGCAAGTGAGATCTGCAAGATTAATAATGATTAATAATATATCTGCTCATCAATCAACCAATGGTAACATCTGCTCATCAATCAACCAAGTGTGTTAACATAAGCTCTGAAATAACCCCCAGAACAAAAGACAAGATACCATGGCATCATTCTCTTTCTCAAACAGTTATAATATTTTTAGCTACAAGATTATAGTTAAGGCTACGAAGAAGAAACAGCAACTGCAAAAGGTGGCATAATTGTTTAACATACATTTTATTGCAATATACTCACACATATACACAAGCAAAAGAATTGATTATCTACAAGTAAATATCAAAATTGCTGGATATCTAATCAACATTGTTACAGAATAGAAGAGCTAAAGAACAATGAGCAATCTCATCCCTTGTTCAAAATAATTAAAAATCCCTCCTTCCAGAGAAAATCAGAAACAAAATTCTCTTCTCAGATTCCACACCAATATAGCAATACAATTTGACGTGCATTTTGCAAAGCATCAATGCAATTTCTAGTACAACACCTTATTCTCCCCCAACTATTCAAAAAAAAAAAAACCTCACTCAATCAACAGAATGTTACCACATTACACTCAATCAGAACAACGACAAAGAATACTAAAATGTTAAGCTGAAGAATCAGTAACAGCATTGAAAATTCATTCTAAAAGATGGTTAGATAAAGCGAAAAGTAGGCAATAAGAAAGCGGGGAAAACCTCAAATCACACACCTCACTCAATTAACAAACGTTTACCATATTACACTCATCACAACAACGATAAAGAATACTGAAAATTAAGCCGAAGAATCCTAACAATATTGCAAATTCATCCCCAACCACGGTTAGATAAAGTGAAAAGTAGGCAATAAGATGGGAAAAAACCGAAGGCAAAGAAAAAGAGCTCACCTTAAGATTGCCATTGAATGCTTGATTTGTGGCGGCCATATCCTTTCTCAGCGGTACACAAAGAAAGAAGACGAAAATGGCGAATTTGATTTCAGATGCGTCGGGTCCCCTTAAACCCTAGAAGGAAACTCGGTACACTTCCAATTCGTGGTCATGGAAGCAGTCGTCAATTTCTTACATTTTTTCCCCCAATTAATTCGAAAAAAGGGACCGATCGTACCCCTCCACCCCAAGTCCCAACCCGTCCCCGACAAAAATAAAATAAAATAAATAAATACATAAATAAGAGCAATAAATTACAACGAGCCAATGTCAATTACAACGAGCCATGATTTATAATCGTTAAATCAAATATATGTATTTTGAACTTTGGCACCGGACATGATTTTTTTTTTTTTTAATACTAAACACGTGACATCATTTTTTTTCCTTAAAAAAATTATTGAAAAGTCAATTTTGTTGAAAAGTCAATTTTATAAATATAAAAACATATATATAATAGTTCAGTTATACATTACACATCATACAATACCTTAAGAATACTCACGTAGTAATAAAAAATTTATTTTTAATACCTCGTACATGAAAACACAACTATAACAAGATAGTTAATCGAAATTTTCATTTGGATGATTGAGAATTTGAGATGCTATAGCCGTGGTATGAAACAAATAAGCTTATAGTATTTACTTTTCATTAGATTTAAGAATTTCATTAGTGTATACAATAATATCTAAATATATCATCATTTCAACCTCTCAATAGAAAATGCTTTCAATCTCTCAAAAAACACATCAATCAATGGCGGAGCAAGCACATAAAAGAGGGGAGAGCTGGATCGAAAACTCAAAAAAAGTTATATAACCTCTAATTTTTCAAAACATTAAACAAACTCAATTACTCAAGTGTATTACAAAGTTTGTTACTACCCAAAATCTAATATATTGGGCTAAAAAGTTAGTTGGATCCGACAATTTTTTACTTTAACAAATTCATCAATGAGAGAATCTATATTTATTTTGCCTTTCTTGCCAAAAGGTTGTTGCGTAGCTATAATTTAATCTATAAAATCAACGTATTTAATAAAATCCATTAGAAAATTTATTTTGCCTTAGATAATTCACTTATTAACAATGAGAAAAAATATCGACAATCAACCAACAAGTGAAGAAGCCAAATAGTCAACTATATACAAACAAATCTCTATATTCAATGAGTAATTATCAATTCGAAATCAATTCTAAATTATTATAAATATATTTTCCTAATTCCCCTTTGCAAAATTATGATTTTCTTCAACCATTACTTTTATGATTTTCTTCTTATTTCTCAATTCATTTTTCAAAGTCCATTCTAATCAATTCCTAATTCAAGTATTCAACCATTAGTCATTACTTAAATTGTGATTTTCTTCAACCAACCGAAAGAAATCATTTATATGTTCTTAAAGACTTAAACTCTCTACATGACTATATATGAAATTCAACCATATAATGTCCTAATCACTTATGTATATCTAATATATGAAATTAAACTCTCTATAAATATGGAGGTTAGAGGTATTTGGATATTTGCTTAGATTAGGACAAAATCAATTTAGGAATTAGGGCAAGAATAAATTACCTATTGAAACTAAAAACTAGATGAGGATTGAGGAAGAAGCCCTCTCCTCTGTCGCCCAACATTTGCTTGCCAGAGAATGGAACGTTTGATGTCGATGGCCGCTGCTCGGAATCGGAATGAGGCTAGGTCAGTGGGTCTGTTGACTGTGGAAGTCTCAAGCCTCAAGCGCCGAGTTTCTGGCTTTCTGCAAATGCAATTCTGCTGGTGTTTGATTTTCTTTTGTGAAAAACACATTATAATCTCGCCTACCACTGATTTGACAACTGTTCATTTGTAACCATAAATTTCAAATTTTATTAAATCTACACCACTCATTTCACCTCATTATAATTTCTCATTATAATTCAAGTTGAATAAAGAGATTCAAACATCCACTCAATGATTTCGCTCCTTTTAGTTTGTTGAGTTGGGCCATTTTTATTTATTTATTTTTTGGCGTGTTTCATTGGGTTGTGGCTGATAATTAGAAAGGAAATTTTGATGTAAGTAGCTACATTTGTAAGAAATTAGAAAAATACTATCAATTGTAACTATTTTGGTCTTTGTAGTTGTTATTGAAAAAATTTGCAAAAATACTTCATATCTAATTTTAAAGATAATAAATTTTGAATATAAGAAAAAATCCAAAAACAATTAAAAAATCAAAGCGACTAAATGATATTCTAAAAATAACTCTTACATATTTAAAACTCCTTAATTCTCTTTCATCCATAATAATTATCATCAATTACAACTGTTTCTCTCTCATCTAACAATAATCATCGACCTCAACAAGAAGAAGACAATATACAAAAGAAAAAATATCCATTAAATTACATACGAAACAATCGACGAAAGATTCTTGTATACAATGGAAGGAAGAAATCGTACGGATCCGTTTAAGAGGTTACACACGATCAAAACGATTAAATGACTAGGCATAACATGTAACTTGTTACATGTAATAAGTTACACACTATGTAAAGTATTACATATGTCAGTTATAAACTCATATATTCTTTACTCTTTATACACGTGACTAGGCATAACATGTAACTTGTTACATGTAACTAGGCATAACATGTAACTTGTTACATGTAACTGCTCCAATAAAGAATGTTCTATTGGCATGGGTGGGTCCAAAACATAAATTGTTGGACTTCAACAACTTCACTGACGAAAAGGGCAAGAAGGACACGATCGAGGTGACAGTCACCGACGATTATGAAATTAAAATGAAAATCGTAAACTCAGCAAATGGCCAGAAAACTTATTTCCACAACCAAATCAATTGAAGACCGATATATCTTCATCTGTTTTTTCAACCCCCACTTAAAACCGATTGAAACAATGGCACAACAATTGATGAATGCCCGTCATGGAATCTTTAGAGCCACCGGACGCGGGATAGAGAGTAAAGGGAGTTTTGAATCTTTGTTATCTAACAAATGAGAGAGAGAGAAAAAGGAAGAAAATGGTTATTCTATTTAATATTTAAAAGGAAACAAATCAATTATTGAAATTGAAAAATATATATTATTTAAAAATGTAATCATTCAATATATTTAGAGAACACACCGTATTTTTCATAATAGGTTGAGATTGTAGTTTTTTTCAAATAAAGTTGGTGAACGGAAGTGTGCCACCTAATTTCCACTGATTAGAAACTTAAACCCCTAGCCCAATTTGAAGGTGCCCTGGGCCGAACATTTTTTAAAAAAAATTTCTTCTAATTCTTAACACAACTTGAGCAGGGACAAGGGGTGGGCCGGGGCCCAGTATGCCACCGCCCTCCGCCATTGAGTCATCAATCCCATACATACATTATTATTACGTTACAATAATGTTCCATATTAGACCCTTTGAGTTCAAAGAGAGGTAAATGATTTAGCCCCGGTTCGTAAGCTCATAAGCTTAAATGGTATATATTTACTCCATAGAAAAATAGTGCTTGCTACAAGGGAAATCCACTCGATCGGCTTATGTTAATCTCTTGATGATAATAGATACATCAAAGCCCCACATACAAGTAGGATACATACAACATCGAATGGATTTCAAATTATTGATACTTGTTAGCTATAATATTGCATAGTTAACCAGCCAACCAACCAACCTAGAGTTGTATCTGCTTGAATACGATGTCAAGCGATCGAATACCATTAAGTTGCTCGTACTCGGGTGAAAGCCTCCTCCGTTCTATCATCTGTCTATCAAAAACCAGAGAGACACATGCCAAAACCATCAAAATTGATGCGAGTATCAAACTAAACTGCAAGTTAGCCCATGCTCTTGCCCTCAAATCTGCCTCACGGGCTTCACACAGAACGGCTCCTAGCATGATACCACTGCTAGCGTTACTCAACTGAACGCATCCACGTGGAATGAACCTACGGATCCATAGCACAAATCCCATGTTAATAAGCCAACAACCTTGGAAAGCAACAGAAGTTGCCAGAACTAAAGCTGCAGGAAAACTTGTTGGGAAACACGTTGCAAACAGAGCAGCCACAGGAGAAATGCACACTATAAGCTGCAGCAGCCAGTGGTAGTGCCCTTCAAGACCAACATGATCGGTCGAGTGGTAATGAAGTAAGAAGAGTTCTTGTCCGAAAACAGAAGCTGCAAGGACCCCAGACACACCTACCGTGCTCTCGGATGTGCCTTTCAACTCCGCCAAAAGAGTGTAACCTGCAAATATAGCTAGGTGGAGAAACATTGTTGCATGCTCAAAATTGTCAAGCTTGAAAGAGAGTTGCATATATGGGAAGTCTAGTATTTGCATTAGAAGAGCAAATACTGTAAAAGACAAAACAAGAATGAGTTCAATGCGTTGTAACTTGCAAATGGGAGTCTTCAATGGGTACCACAATCTTAACATAAACTTAGTAGGGCCTTTAATATAGTAAGCTCCTATGGTGTTTATAGCATGCCATAGCCCAAGAAATGCAAGCGCCAAACCAGGCACTAAATGACCAACAAAAGTTCCCATTGAAGTTTCTAATACAGAGATAAAGATTGTGTTCACCCAATTGTGAACACCCGCTTATATACTCCACCATACAGTTCACACGTTTTCTTTTATCTCTTTAACTGTTTTTATTGCTCTCCTGAGTAGGATTTTATTTTACGAGACGTGCTAGGAGAGACCTCAACTTTATTGATGTCTTATCTATTATTTGGTGCATGGTGCATGTGTTTTCCACAAACTAATATATCTATTCATAGTCTTTTTTTATAATTTCCAATAAGTTTTAGCATGGCTTTCATAGCCATAAAGAGATGAAAGCATAAAAGAAAAGCAAATTGAATCAACTCAATTGTTCTAGCCACACCAAATAAAGTTTAAAGAACAATCAACTACTTTGTTCAACTCGTTACTGACCTCTCTAGATTCTAAATCAAGCCTCACCAAGCCATGTTAGTATCAATCTACACCTCTGCCAACTTGTTCTACTAGGAATGCATCACTCTTCTGAGCGATAACCTCTTAAGTTGTCAATAGTTAAGTCATGCACGAGTCGACGCTAACACTTGGTAAACAAGAAAAGGAAAAAGGATGATAATGGACCACCAATCAATCAATCAGAACCAGTCAGTAGATGTCCATGGTTGATTGGAAACTGAATCATCATTGGTAAAATGACACCGACAGAAAAAAATATGAATCTGTAAAAGCTTAAAAACAGACAACAAAAAAGATACTTCGAATACAAACCTTACTCATGTGGTGGAGAATGATACATCTCCAAATAACTAACAAGGATAATAAAACATCCCCACTATCCCAGAGAAAAGTGTTGAAATTCAGTATGTAAAAGAGATTATTCCAAGAATATTACCTTCACCAAGTATACTGCAGAAGATGGTTTTGTTGGAGTCCACAGTTCTCAATCGCTAAAGATAAAAGGAAGTTACTTTTAGAGAGAAAATGAGAAATTCAGCCCACTCAAACAATTGAAACAGGGTACAACAATTTGCATTGGCTTTGAAGAAAATATGTGCAATTTTTTATCTAAAATCATAATGAAATATATCGTATTTTACAGTAATAAATATGCAACCATCTATTACTGGATCTGAAGTGCTTGCAAGTGTTAGCCAAGAATGATTGTTTGTGTGAAGTATTTTCAAGAAGCTTTATAGTTCCAGCATCGAATTTGAGGCCTCAACCCTCAAGTACAAGGATATTATCATATTACTGAATTTTGTTAGAGACATATGCGCCCATGTATACAATACACCTCATTTCTAATGAACAAATCCCAACTAACTAGTCAACTAGATTGGTTCTCTAACTACATAAATAAATAGCATTACACCGAAAGGGAAGTAAACTTGATGTAATTCTCATCTCTCCTAAAGATATGCTACAATGTTCTAATTTACAACCCAGGGAACAGAAATCTAAGAAATGGAAAAATAACAGTAACATGCCAACAGAAGACCCCAAATACTTTAAACTCCAAGTCTCTCAATTGCCTCCACAACTATCTATAGCTACATGACTGAATAAAAACTAACACGTGATTTCGAAATAAGCACTCTCCTAGACGCATTGGCATTTAAGCAAAATGCTCAAAATTGATCTACAAACTAAACATGAAGATTTCTACTTTACACGGTATCCCCTATACTCACAGCATCATTCTGAAAAGTAACTATACAAAGCTCTAAGAATATGGCCTTCGTTGTTAGGCTTCCTAAGCAATAATATTGGACAGAAATACTAACAAAAGTCTGCCATCAGATTCCATAAAAACCCACTACCACGCAATTACAAATATATACCACTTGAAAACAGAATGAAATGTTTACAGTCTACAAATACAGAGTGATGCTGTTTACCAATGAAGTTGAGAACAAGACCAACATATTGATAGGACAAAACAGAGCAGAAGCTACAATTAATGCAAGAGAAACTTGTGTATGTCTATTTTCAACTTACAGGAGAAACTCAAAGAACATAAAAGAAAAGAAAAGGACAGTAACCTAGTCCAACTATTGAGTCCGTTACACATGCCAAGTTTATTGTTCATAACTAAAGCTGGTGAGCGGTGAAGAGATACACCATTATGTTTAGCTCATACCACGTTAGAAATTAGGCTTCATGTTCCTAAAATGTACGAGAAACTTTAGGATCCAGTCAACAAGAAAACTCGCTTAAAGATGAACTAGCCATTCCATCGAGTAGCAGCCAATGATTTTATCAAGCACAACTATAAATTACAAGATGATAAGTTTTCATCTTTTCCTAGCTAAACTCTGTTAGGCTACTTTAAAACAATGAGAATATGATCACTGGAATAAAATCAGGTGCAAAGTAAAATATTTAATGTTTCAACATCAAATCCCCAGCTGATGAGACGGCAAAAACTTGTTAGGCCATATATTGCTCCAATCGAAAATCTCGTACTATAAGATTACAAAATTCAGCCATTACAGACCTTCAAATCCAAATAACACCAGTGACAATCTCTTCATTTTTAACATAAACTCCTAAAACGTATAAACTATGACAAAAAGAGAAACCTGAAAGTTTTCAAGCTACAGCCACGGGCTGCCGCTTCTCAGGCTGAATTTTTTTATTGGACTCCTGAAAGTCCTCGAGGTTGTAGATAACCGTGATATAGAGGGAACAACTGGGGCACCTCGCAATTTCCTCACCGAGCCGCAAATCCTCTTTTGTGATCTGGAAGAGGTCGCCGCAAGGGCATGGGTATGTATAAGCTTGCAATTCCTCGTTCCACTCCATGTCCTCGATCTCCACATCGTCGTACGACATCGCTCCAGAGCACCTGGGAATTTATTCTCGTTCTTTTCGCCGCCGGGGTTCGAGCCTAGGGTTTGCCGGTCGTCCGAGAAACTACGGGCTTCAGGATAATAACGTCGAACCGACTTTATAAAGCTTTGTATGTGGGTATGACTCCTAGTAGTGATTTTCTATTGGGGACTCACCTCTAACCTCTGTAACCTAATTGTCACGTGGCTTCATATAATTGGACTTTCATCTCTTAATTCTTAATCGCATACTATTACGTGATAGTTATATCTCTATAAGAGAGATGTGAGCTCTCCGTAATCAGACTCTATATTAATATACCACCCGTACAATACACGGAAAGAACCACGCAAAAAAATATAGCAATAGTAATTTAAAAAATAAATGAGAAATATTTGTATATTAATTGAAAATATAAAAACATAAATATACATCAACATAAACAATTAGGCTAATAAACTCATTAATTGAAATTTTTTCCTATATTCAATAGAGCAATCAACTTACATAGTATGGGTATATGTCCTTATTTATTAAACATAACACCCCATCTTAATGTTATATTAGTCAAATCACATGCTTGAACTATGAATTGACTATTTGCATTCTGAATATTTTTAAAATTTCGAAAATTTTCATCTTATATGAATTTGAAACTCAAACTCATGAAAAAAGAAACTAGCCTGAAAGAATAATAAGTACTTATGAGAAATTTATTACAAGTCAATTTTTTGATAAACAAATCTAAATGTAGAAACTTTTTAAGTTTCCAATTTCCAACTCACTATGCAAAAACATTAAAAATCTTTAAAGGGGAAAAAAACTATGTAAGTTTTGCGTGATTCCAACGAGCATAAGGCTAAAATCTCCCTAAAAAGTTATCGACATTCAAATAAAGATCATTGAAGCAAACTAAGTTCACACTAGCGTTCTAAAGTTATAGTGCAAGTACAAATTTGCGAAGTGTTTAATTGTACCAACTACCTTTGATAACATATCGGCGAGCCCTTCTCTTTGCAAAAAAAGATATAAACCACCTAAAATTTCTCATTATGACATGCATTTTTTATAAAGTGTATTTAATTGCATTTATTTTTCATGAAAAATATTAAATTCATAGGAAAATTTTCAATTTTTATGAGATTTTTTAGGAAATGGAATTTTAAATTCTATAGTAAGGGAAAACATGAGAAAACAGGTAAAACATGACGTCATTAGTTATCCTACAGCACCAATCAAATGCGGGAAATATGGTAAAAACTACACTTGATTTAGATTAATGTAGTATATAATACTAGTGTAGCTATGTGCGTTGCACGTAAATAGGCCGTAATTATATTTATAATAAAATGGCCACGAGTGCATAGTTCGTGTTTCGTTACCTAATTTTAAGATAAAAGGTAATTGAACAATTGAAATTTCAAATGGTCATATATGATATGAGTAAAAATGCTCTCAACGTACGTGTGGTGAGAATATCCTGTCAGAAACACATGACGGGAAATCATTGAATAACTCACTTGAAATCGGGACTAATAATATGAGTACAAAGTCGCATGCGCCTAAATGCTGTATCACAATGTTCCAAGGTCAATTTTGAGAAGCAAATTTACTTTACATGTGTGATTTATATGCTAGAGTTGTTGCAATTTGCTGTTTACATTTACATAGGGTCAGATAGTTACTACTTCTATCTCATAAAAATACTCTGATTTTCCTTTTTCATCCATTTCAAAATATGATTCACTTTCCTAAGACGGTAGTACTAAACTGTGAGTTTTGGAACCTTGTATGATTTTATTTGATTGGTAACTATTCTGTATTTATTTAGCAAAAGATCAAATATATTTAATTTTTAACGAAGGATCAAAACAATCATCACATATACCCTGGCAGTAGGACTATTGGCACACAAGATGAAATCCAGTTTTCTACTCCCATTAGAATGCCAAAAGCAATATTATTCTAATTGGTTGACAGTTTACTCGTCATCTTCTTTGGTTGCATAAGCAAATTCATTTAACTCATTGTTATAATTAGGGGTGGGCAGAAAACCCGGTAACCGGCTAAACCAGACCGACCCAAACCGACTCGGTTTTTAGCAATTTCGGGTTGGTTTGCGGGTTAAAACTGTCTGAACTGAACCGGTCCGGTTCGATTCTCGGGTTTGACCGGTCAAATCCAGTCAAAACCGAACTAGACCGGACCGGTTCGGTTTAATCCTTTTGAACCAATCAAAACCGATTTTCCCTTTTTTTTTATTTTTTCCCCCTTACAAAACTTGTTTTGGTCTAGCTTGTTTCACAATACATTATCAAACATTCAATATTCATTTTTCTCCAACCTAACAATTCAAAATCATGTCAAGCCCACGTCTGAACCCTAGTTTTACTCCTCCGCCGCTGCTTTACTAGGTACCCTGCTGCTGCCGCCTCCGACGCCACCACTGATGCCCGCCTCTGTTCCAGCCTCCGTTCACTTCACTTCACACTTAAGGCTTAAGCTTCATTCAAAGCAAAATTTGAAAAAGGGACTTCACACTTCAAGACTTAAGCTTCATTCAAAAATCAAAATTTGAAAAATGGAACGGAAATCTTGAACCCTAGCTTACTCACGCCGCCACCCAGCCCGCCTGCGCCGCTACTCTGCTACCGTCAGCCATCGCTGATTTGCTAGAGTTTCCACGGCCGGCTGCTACTCTTGCAGGTCTCGGTCGACTACTGCTGCTGCTACTCTTTATTTATTTATTTATTTTTTGGGTTTGTTTTACGCAGTCAATTTTGGCTACTACTGCTATGCCTCGGACCACCAGCCTTCGCCGCCGATGACCACCTGCCTCCGCTGCCGCAGCCTCCCCACATCTCTCTCTGTTGAAACCTAAATCCTAATGTTTCCTCTTTAACTAATATATGAATGAGGCCTAAATTTGGGCTAAAAAAGGACTAAGTCGGTTTGGGCCTAAACAAGGAAAAACTGAGCCAACTTCTAAGCCCGACCCACACCGGGGTTGGTTTGGATCAGATTTCCAGGCCCGATGGGTTGGGCTCGGGTTGAGATTCCCCCCAAACCGATTAGTGTCGGGTCGGTTTGGTTCAGGCATAACCCGACCTGATGCCCAGTTTTAGCTATAACTTTTCTTGGCGGGACTTTTCAAAGTGAGTTGCCAAAAATGTTAAAATAAAAATTATAGATGAAGGGCAGATAAAGAACAATTGGACAAATAAAAGAGTTTTTTTTTCAGAGGAATAAAAGAGTTATTTGAAACATGCAATTTTCTGAATCCTCAGGGCTTTTAATTAAACTCTAGTATAATCAAAATTGATGATGGAGGCCATTTCCACCAAAAAAAAAAAAAGAAAGGGGTTATGGAGAAAATGGTCAAACAAATACTTGAGGATGACATGGAAATCTAGAATGTATTACTCAAAACAAAAAAGAATAGTGAAGTTGCAAAACTGAAGAATTCTTCCCTTGTATACGTCAAAGCTTGTCAAAAGCAATTTGCCTCCATAAAGTTCTTTGACACGAAGTGCTTTTACCATGGAGATGTTAGAGCATGTTATTGCTATAATTGCCATGATTGGACTATGCTTGTAGAACTCTTCCCATGTCATCATGTAGATATTAAATTTAAGTAAAATGATGCTAGAGAAGTAATAGGTTTTAAGCACTAAAGATGATTAGAAACATTATTATTGTCTATTAGGAAACAAATACATTAGAAATTGAAAATAAAAACAAAAAATGAGCTTTTAGTGGCAGATAATATAAGAACAGTAATGTAAGAGCAGTTGCCATCTGCTTCACAAAATCTTAATGTAGTACTAACGTGCACTAAAACAAAATAACAAAAAAATCTTACTATCAACATGTTTAAATAGGTTTTGATTAAGATCCATCCTAAGCACACGCACTAAAGCAAAGTCCATATTCACAGCGAAGATGGACCATAATTTGACTAAAGAAGAAGATATGTTATTGTATTTAAGTATATAATGATTCTAATTTCTAATATACAAATTTGCATATGTATAGTTGAAGCTAGCGTTATTTTAAATACCTTACAACACTGAATACTGTAATAACATAACTGATTAATCAACCAACTACTTTGCACAATAATTAAATGTACCTGCACAGTTGAGAAAAATGAGCTTCATAGGATCACCTATTGTCACTGGGATAAACAACAACCAAGCCTAAAAATGAGCTTCATAGGATCACCTATTGTCACTGGGATAAACAACAACCAAGCCTTTTTAGGCTGGAAACTAAATGAAGAATAACTTAAATAGTATCTCAAGGAGGATTAAGTTTTTAAGGACAACACAGAAGTCAGAGCAATAGAAAATAATTAGTTGCATTTGGGTAACCAAGTCCTTCATAACTACCTGCTTAACAAAAAAAAAAAATGAAGGGACTCACCATTCGTAAAATAGAAGATCTCACAGGAATGAGAAAGCACATCAGAATTTTTAGAGCCATAATTTTATCTTAATTTAGTTGTCGTAAATACAAGGCTTCCAAACACCATAAGACAAAATTACATAATTCATCTTTACCCGGTGAAAATTAATTCAGATTTTTCCCGTGGCAAAGATGAGACAACGACCAAATGCACAAAGCAATAAACCTTCCTTAAATCATCAAGTAAAACAAATATTAGCAAAATTAAAGCAAATGAAATAAATGGAAAATACATATGGAAAAGTATTAAATTACAGTTCACATGTTTGTACCTTATCTACCACCATGGCTTTCCTCAAATTTCAGTTGATATTTCGCAAGGCACTTTGTTGTCATCTTTGAAAGTCATCATTTGCTCGAATTTCGAAATAACTTTACAAAAAAATAAAAATAAAAATAAAAAAAAGAAATCCGGCAGCCTCTTACGGGGTGGAGTCTCCTCTCATGTGCTACACAAAATGGCAGCATCACCCCCCACTTTTTTTTAATTTATTTTTTATATTTTACCAAAAATGTCCCTGACTTAACGGAAGAAATTGACGATTTTCGTCACTAGGGACTAAACTGAAGATTTTTTTAAAAGGTTAAAGACCCACCGAAAGAAAATTAAGGGTTGGGGATGTGATCTGTAAATTACCCTTTATTAAATAGATAAGGAGTAAAGGGTTGTTTGGTCTCACTTATTCGAGCAACACAAAAGTTATTTCAAGAATAAGTATACCATAATATGTCTGTAATAGTTTCCAGTGACACATTTGGCACTTAACAATTTCATACATTGACTTTTGCTTATGGATTTAATTTTGACCCGACTTTACCATCATTACTCCAAATTTATTAGGTAGCAAATACTTAGTGATACTAACCTACTGATAAATACTACTAGAATATCACTGCGTGGTAGATGCCGACCGATTGAAGTGCGGGAAGAAAGGAGAAGGCGAAAATGTTGGAATGGAAGAAAAGAGGAAGGAAGAAGAAGAGGACGGACAACCATGTGTGACTTTTTTAGTTCAATGGGGGAGAAAAGTCTCCCTTCAGTCGACAACTAGTTTGATTGTCAAAAAAAAATAAAAAATAAAATAAATCTTGAACCATCCTAATCGAACCATAATTATCTTTACAATTACAATAAAAAGCTATATTTGATTTTCTTAACCTTGTTTTATTATTCATTTAAAAAAAATACTTGTGATATATTAATTGGATTGAGGTTCTAGAGGTTTAAAGAAACATGAAAAATTGAAATGAATAATTGATATGTGGTTTAATAATTTCATTGAGTAATGATGACATGAAAATTTTCATCACATAATAAAATTATGTGACATTTACAATGTTACTCTACTTGTTTATATTTTTTTCATATCTTTCTAAAATTTTTGAAAATTTTTTATAATAAAGGGAAGTCATTGGAAACCATGGGTGGATTTAGCGATGGGCAGGCATGGGCTCTAGACCAAAATCTTTTTTAAGCCCATGAGAAAAAGATTTAAAAAAAAAAATATGAATAAAAAATGAATCTGCATCTTTTTTAACACTTTGGTCAAACTCAAATTTTTACTTTATTATAGCTCGTGTAGAAAAATAATTCTAGATTCGTCCCCATTAGAAAGGGTAAAAATATGCAAAAGGATATGGCTGCCTAGGTGATGGGAAGTTATTTTGAAGAATAGCCGAGGTTAGACAAGTAGAAATAATATAAAAAATTATAGATGATATTTAGTGGTACAATGATTAGAGCAGGATTAAAATCAACTCGATGTAGCGAGGCAATAGAGATTAGTTAATGAGGGTGATGACAGGTGACAAGAGACGTTGGGTTTAAGGACAAGGCAACATAGATAAGTCGAGAGGCGGAAGAATGGATTATAAGGAAAATGAGTGAAAAGTAATGTAGGATGAAAAAATGTAGAAGGATGATATTATGCCCATAGCCAATAAAAAATAATAAGTTCGCGACTAACAGTGGGTTGACAGACCGGCAAAACTTAACATTGATTCCACACCACAATGAGCCGGCCCGAATTTACAGCTCACAGTACCGGGCTAAATCTGTCCAACTTTCATGGGCAGGAATGGCCCAAGTGAAACGCTCGCCTTATGCTCATGGGTCTCATGGCCCTTAGTAGTACGTAGGCCCGCAGGTGTCCCGACCCTTGTGGATCTTTGAACATATAGAATTGGGCCATAATTTGCAGCTTGGTACCCGACACAAAATTGCACTGTAGGCCCTAGGCTAAGTTTCAATTTCGTCCTATGGGCCCTTAACGTTTCAAAATCTTGGAATGAAATCACCTTTAATAGTAGTCTATCCAAATCTCCAACAAAAGAGGTTCTAATAAAATTCCTCAGTATATCTCTCAAGTATTTTTCATTTAAAAGTTATAAAAATGAAAAAGCTACTAGCAAGCATGGTTTTATCTCACTTCTTGCAAAATCTAAGAAACCATCTCAATCTTATCCGTGTGTACTGTAAAGATGAAGAAAACAATCTCAATCTTATCCATCAATAATTTTTGAAAGGTGAGATCGAGATTAAGCTATATTAGTTTCGGACTACATGAATATATTGTACTCAATAATTACAAACAGGGCCGGCCCTGGCCGAGGCAGGTGAGGCAGCAGCCTCAGGCCCAGGACCAACAGGGGCCTATTTAGTTTTCTAATACCTAATCCAAAATAAATTTGTCCTTTTTATTCTTATGTTTTCAGGGCCCAGTCTTCAAACTAAAGGCCCAAATGTTACAAATTTAAGGGCCCATGTTAACTAAAAAATTTTTTATTTTTTATTTTTCCAAAATTTAGATTTTAAAAAAATTTCCAAAATTCAGATTTAAAAAAAAAAAAAAATTGGCTGAAAGAAAACGTCTTGCTCTAGCATTTTCCCCAACCCAATTACCCAAAACCCTAAATTGCTAAATATCTCCCATTTCCCAAAGGCCGAATCCCCAATTTCCAATTGAAGAACCCTAATTAATCTCGTTTGCCTCTCAATTCGCCATCACCCGTCGCCAATCGTGAATCAATTGCCGTCGCCTGAGAAGGATCGCGACTCCACAGTCCGCCTTTCACTACTGCCTTTTGCCTCGGTGCTACCGGACTCCGTCTGCTGCTGCCTGCTGCCTTCTTCCTTCTCCTGCAGTCGTGTCCGCTGCACTACTGCCTCCTTTTCTACTACTTCAGACTCAGCTCTACCTCGTCTCGCTGCTACTGGCTACCCTGCCTTCTACTTCTAATGCTGCCTCGCCAACAGTCAACAGAAGTAAGGTGAAATCAGGAATAAATTCAAATGTTCATTCATTAATTAGTAAAACTCTGTTCATTTTATTCATAATTCATTATTGTATATTTCATATTTGTATATTCTTTATTTTCTTGATTAATTAACTAGTGTAAAAAACAATATACTTTCTTTTCTTGGCTAATGGTGCGAAGAAAAGACTGAAGAATATGCTCTCAAAATTCTGGAAAAACAGCAACATAATGGCAATGTAGAGCTTTAAATCATTGATATTAGCCAACTGTGATAATACTGAATGCAACATCAATTTCTCGACTTTTTTTTAAGAGTTGTATGTTTGGTTGATTTGGAATAATGATCTCTGCAGGCAGCATTCAGTATTGACACTTCAAAGAGAGATAATCAATAATGTTCTCATCTTTATATGTACTTAATTAGTCACTTTTTCTTTACATTGAAATTATTGAAGGTTGTTGATGTTTGAAGAGTGTCGAATTTAATAAATGAAGTTGAATTTTTTTTCTTAATTATCTTTGTTCTATTTCTGTGAGCAAGTTGAAAACTAAAATTCTACAATACAGATACAATTGTGTGGTATTTCCAGCTAAACACACATGGAAGAAATCATCGAAGGTTTATTACTTAATTGGTTATTTGGTTTGGTTTGGTTTGGTTTAGGGATTAAGGAGGTTTATGATTAATTGTTTATTTGGTTTGGTTTAGGGATTGAGGAGATTTATTGTTTAACTGGTTTTGTGTAAGGAGTGAGGAATTTTGGATCAGTATTGAAATTTGAGAATTGATTTATTAGTTTGAAATTTGAGTATTGAATTTTAAGAGGCAAAGACAATAAGGCAAGCGTGGATTTTGGGACTTAAAACATATTAGTAAAACAATTGAATTGTAATTTGCTAATTATAGTAAGTTGTAACTTGTAAGGCAATAAACAACAAAGGCATTGATTTGAATACTTGAATTGGTGAAACAATAAATATTGACTATATTGTCTATTGTACTTGTAATACAATTAACACTGCTAGTGATTAAAAGAATTACATAAGTCATAATACACAAGGGTTGAATTAAAACATATTACATTAAAAAAAAATTCATAAGACATAGTATTTAAAAAAAAAAAATTCAGGGACGCTGCCCCCGAACCCCCGGGAAGGGGGCTCAGCCCCCTTCCAACCCCCCGTTGTTGCTCATTGTAGGGGTCCATTTTTTGGAGTTCGTCTAGAGCCCCGACAACAACAGGACCGGTACTGATTACAAATACAGTTTACAAAAATAATAAAACTCGCAACGCCATCTCTAGTGAACAAAAAGCATTGGCAGCCTACAAACCCAAAAGAGAAGCCATTAGTGAGTTTGGTTGCAATATCTCAATAAATCAGGGACCTCTACTGCATTATCTTCCACAAAGTTGAAAATAAGGATGTATATTGGACCCATTTTTGCAATTTAGGGGCCCACTTATTCAAATATCTGAGGACATGGATTTTGGCAATAAACCATTGGCAAAATCTGCTGTTTTGGAGCCCTCAAGAAAGGGATGCTTTATTATACCGTGTGTAGTCATCAGTAACAAATGTACACACAATAAAACCTAAGAACCAATGGGTCCAAATCCAATATAATGGATCTGTTGTCTCTATATACATGCAGGACAGATCAGCACACGGAAACCGCCTTGTGTGGTTATCCAGTATACACCCCCTCACGGGTAGATATATATATATATATATAGAGAGAGAGAGAGAGAGAGAGAACTTCACTACAACACTTAAAAGATATCTCAAAGCATAATCAAGAAGTATTTTCAGTATTTTTCCTGCTATATAGTCAGTGTCTTAAGACTTTCAGTGAGCGAAAAAATGTCTGGGACAGTGGACATGTGGAGTAGCGAGATGGCCAAGCTGCGAAACAAGGAGGGTACTGAAGCAGAAGGAGATCATGTTCAGTCAACCAAAGCAAGCCATGAAATCAGGGAGCTGGCTGGCTCAGATGAAAGGAGGAGGTCAAGTACTCTGTGGGAATCGTCATCCGGCTTGGCTAAAGCCGTGCAGGTCAAAGTGCAGCTGGCTTTGCGGTACTGTTCCGAGGACTCAGTTTCCATGCTTGTAGAAAGCTTCTGTCCTTGAACAGAATGCCAAAAAAATGTTTTTCTTTTTTCCTTTAATAAATCTTTGTTTTCCTTTTTACCTTTAATAAATCTTCTTTTTGTTATTTTAGTTATGTCGTGAAGCTCTGGGGCAGGCATCTGCCGATGAGGCTTCTTGTATGTAAGGGGAGTGGCTGGTGAATGCATCTGGTTTTGAATTTATTTTCACAATACAGATAACTAAAGAGTACAAATAACTAATGAAATTTAAGAATGAGCGTGGTGAAAAAAGTACAAATAACTTATGAAATTTAAGAATGAACACGCTACAAATAACTAAAGAAATTTGAAGAATGAACATGGTGAAAAAAGTACAAATAACTAATGAAATTTAAGAATGAACACGGTATTTTTTTAAAAAAAAATGAAAATTAAGAATGAACATGATATTTAAAAGAAAAAAAAAGGGGAAAGATGGAGGTGCGGGGAATCGAACCCCGTGCCTCTCGCATGCGAAGCGAGCGCTCTACCATATGAGCTACACCCCCGTTCGTTAAATTATTTAGTAATATTTAAACTTTAAAGACATTATTACCCCTTTACAAATTTTATTACTTCTTCGGATACCATTGATTAAAAAAAATCAAAATAATACTTAATAAAATAAACTTGAGATCTTGGGATGATAATATTTAAGAGCATGATTAATGTTAATAATAAAAGGCTATATTTGTGTTGAAAAAAAAAGTAAAAAAAGAGTTAAATTTGACCCCTTATTCTCCCTCCTTCTTTTCCGATGAGCAAGATTAATGTTAGAGGAAAAAAGCTAACAGGAAAAAATTAGGGAAAAAAGTTATATTCAAATAATGTGTAGGGAGAAAAAGTTGGGGAGGGAATATGAATTGAACACTTGGCAGTATTTTATTAGATTAAAAGGGGAGTGTAAGTAGGGGAATAAGCCTAAATGAGGGTTTATTCCACCTAAAAATTGGTTTTTACCCTTTTCTTTTAGCACATTATTTGGGTTTTTCCTCCCAATACTAATTGTGTTCTAAGAACAAGACTAATGTTGAGGGAAAATGGTCAAGGGGAAAACATTAGGGGAAAAAAACCTATTTCTAAATAATGTATAAGGAAAAAAGTGAAAGTGGGAATATAAATTGGACATGTGGTGATATTTTATTGGATTTGAAGGCAAGTGAGAGTGAGTGAAAAATAATATTTTATTAGATTGAGGGAGAATGGGAAGGGGGGAACCTAACCTCTGCCCCCCCCCAAAAAAAAATTTTAACCTAACCTCTGCCCCCCCCCCCCCAAAAAAAATTT
>CAVNYN010203855.1:0-47208 GCA_963692815.1 Nyctanthes arbor-tristis | reverse complement strand
TAAAAATCTAAAATATAGAAAATGCCCTAGAGCTTACGAAAAACCAAGAGAAAACTAAGCTCAGTTCATGTAAAATTATTGAAACCTAACCAAATCCGAAAATTGGAGGCAGCATTCCAATCTTCCTTAGTTGTCTTGAGGGACTTGTCCCTATTCTCGGTATCTGGTTTGATGGAGTGGATCAGTAATCACATAATCATTCTATTTTCCAAATCCCTTGGTGTTAATATTGTGACTATTTGATGTTGGAAGATATGAGAGGTATGATGTTCCCTTACCTTTGATTGTTAATGTGGCTAATTGGAACAATTGAAGATAGGGCACTTTACATAATTACTCTACAAACATCACTTGAATTGACATTGATGGCCAAAAAAATTGGGCAGTAAAAATATGGAAAATTGGTTGGAAAAAAGGGTCAATTGCATGGGATTACTGTGTACAAAATCAACACCCATTTCCAAACTTTGTTAGGATTTTCTTTCATTCTTTCCCTTGTTTTCCTATTTGAAAAATGATTTTTTTAATTGGGAAAAATGAAACTTTTTAATTCATCATATTTATATATGTGAATTTTTAATTAAGTGCGATTTTTTATTAATCAAGTATTTGATATGTGTCATTTTATTGTAAACGTCTATGCAGTTATCTTCTCATATAGTTCTCATGCACTAAGTTATGTTAATTAGAAAAATTGTGAACTAAGAAACCGAAATTTATTTAATTCTTATTGTAACGCAGCCATAGGGATACGTTGTATATTTTAATTTTTCAAGATGGTGAGTTTATAGAGGAAAGTGTCGGTAGATGGAAATGGAGGCCTTTACAAGTGGATCATGTACTTGTCTTGAAGAATTTCTTAGTTTTTTATTTCTTTTTGTTTGATATCCCTATTGACTTCATAAACCAATATGCATTAGAGTTATGCATTTACTCTCTTTGATATACTTTCATTGTCTTTGTGTAGAGTTGGAACTCTAGTGTTTTATAGTTCCAAGTCCGTTATGTTTGTTTCTATGAAGAGTTCCATTTTAATTGTCATGAGGACAACTGTACAGGTGCGAATAAATATTTTGGAAATTGGGTATAACTGACACAGATATATTTCTATTGATCACGACATTTATGCAATGATGGGCAATACTCTGTATAAGTGTAGTAATGTGCATAATTGCGTAGTTTTGTGCCTCTTATTTAACATCGATGCACTTATTACTTTTTTAGGCATATTCTGCTAAGTTTAATGTCCTTGGTACATGCATGTTTCTGTAGATCACGGCACTGATGTAGTGATAGGCAATGTTATTACTATATGGTGCAGTGATGTGATACGGGGTGATTTTGTGACTCTCACTTAGCATGGATGCATTTAATGCATTTTTAGGCATATTTTGCTGACTATATTGTCTTTGGTACATGTAATTTTGTTTAGATCACCGCACTCATATGGTGAAGGTCAATACTAAAACTACATAAATGTAGTAATGTGCACATGAGGCGCTTTTGTGACTCTTATGTAACGCAGATTTACTGAATGCATTTTTAGCCATATTTTGAGGACTATAATGTCCTTCAAACTTCGTTGAATAGTAGATTTACATTACATAATGTCACAAGCTAGATTGTGCATTTTTTAGCAAACCCTGATCAACTTCTGATCCACATGAACTAAAAAGATTGAAAACATAAATAGAAACGCGGTCTGATCGAGAGGGTCAAGTTTCGGTCGATTTCGAATCAATTTGGTCCATCACTACACTCGTACTGTGATGGCTGTATCATAGTGGCATAGGTGCAGCCCCCACGAACCAATACTCTTTGCTAGTGAAACCCAAGTTATAGCGTATTATTTCGAGGCTGGACAGTAGTTTAAAAAGCCATCGGTTGCGCTTATTCTAAGTTACATAGCGTTACAAATTAGATTTAGCACTTCTTTGGCAAAACTCACTCAATCTCTAATCCAAATGAGCTAAACAGACTAAAATCATAAAAAGGAATGCGGCCTGTTCGAGGAGGTTAAGTTGCGGTCAATTTTGATTCGATTCGGGCCATCACTGCACCGGTATTGCGACGATGGTATCATAGTAGCGTGGGTGCAGTGATGGTGCTTCGTGTTGAATCTCTGCTCCAAATTTCACCTACATGAACCAATCTCTTTTCCAGCCAAATCTAAGTTATAGAGTATCATTTTGTAAGCGGACAGTAGTTTGAAACGCCGTCGGTCATACTTACTCTAAGTTACATAATGTCACAAGATAGATTGGGCCTTTCCTTTGCAAAACTCGGTCAAGTCTGATCCAAATGAACTAACCAAACTAAAAACATTAATATGAATGAAGCTTGATTGTGGGGTTTAAGTTACGGTCAATTTCAATTCAACTCGGGTCATCACTGTTTCCGTACTGCGATGGTGGTATCATAGCGGCATGGGTGCCAGTGATGGTGCTCCATGTTGAATCTCTACTCCAAATTTCATCCACACAAACCAATCCCCTTTCCCAGCCAAACTCAAGTTATAGAGCATCATTTCGTGGCCAGACAGTAGTTTGAAGCACAGTCGGTCGCACTTACTCTAAGTTACATAATGTCACAAGTTAGATTAAGTCTTTGCTTTGCAAAACTCGTTCAACTCTGATCCAAATGAACTAAACAGACTGAAAACATTAATATGAACGCAGCCTAATTGAGGCGGTCAAGTTGCGGTGATTTCGAATTGATTCAGGCCATCACTACTCCTGTACCGCGATGGTGGTATGATAGCGGCATGGTTGCAATGATGACTCTCCGCCTTGAATCTCTGCTCCAAATTTCACCCTAATGTACCAATTCTTTTTCCCAGCCAAACCCAAGTATAACATAATATTTTGGAGCAAGACCGTTTATGAAACGCCAGTGGTTGTGCTAAATCTAAATTAGATAATGTTATAAGTTAGATTTGGACCTTTTTAGCAAAACTCGATCAACCTCCGATCCATATTGTCTAAAATCACTGAAAACATACTTAGGAATGTGGTCGTATTGAGTGTGACAAGTTGTGGGTGATTTCGAGTCGATTTGGGCTATCGCGACCTCATACCGAGACAGTGATATCATAGCAACATGAGCGCAGTGATGGCACTCATTATTGAATCTTTGCTCCAAATTTCACCCTAATGACCCAATTTCCTTTTCAAGCAAAACCCAAGTTATAGCACACTATTTTAGGGTAAGACTATATATGAGACGCCGTCAGTCGTGTTAAGTCTAAGTTATATAACGTTACAAGTTAGATTGGGCTCTTCTTAGCAAAACTCTATCAATCTCTCATCCATATGAACTAAACACACTGAAAACATAAGAACTCAGTCTAATTGAGTGTATCAAGTTACGGTCAATTTCGAATCGATTCGGGCCATCCCTGTACTCCTACCGTGACGGTGGTCTCATAGCGGTATGAGTGCAGTGATGGAGTTCCATGTTGAATCTATGCTCCAAATTCATCCGCACGAACTATTCCAATTTCCCGGCTAGACGGAAGTTACAGCACATTATTTTGGGGCTAGACAGTATACAAAACGCCGTCAGTCATGTTAAGTCTAGGTTACATAAAGTTACAAGTTAGATTGGGCCCTTTTTGGAAACATTCGATCAACCGCCAATCCACACTGACTAAACACATTGAAAACATATTTAGGAACATAGTATAATCGAGAGGATCAAGTTGCGGGTGATTTCGAATCGATCCGGGCCATCACAGACCTATGCTGTGACGGTGGTATCATAGCGGCGTGCGTGCAGTGATGATGCCCCGTGTTGAATCTTTCTCCCAAATTTCAACCCGTACAAACCAGTCCCATTTCTCAGCCATACCAAAGTTATAGCACATTATTTCAGGGCCGGACATTACACAAAACGCCATTGGTCATGTTAAGTATAAGTTATATAAAGTTACAAGTTAGATTAGGCCCTTTTAGCAAAACTCGATCAACTTCTAATCCACATCAACCAAACACACTGAAAACATAAATAGGAACATGTTATGAGCTTTTGTGTCACATTTCGATCAATTTGAAATCGATTCGGGCTATCACTGCACCCGTGCCGCGACGGTGGTATCATAGCAGCATGGGTGCAGTGATGGGCTTTCGGATGGATTTCGAGGTCTTCCTTTGACTAGGATGTACCCAATCAATTTCTATGCCAGATCGAACTTATTTGAACTCATTTAAGCACGAGAAAAATATAAATTACTCTCGGTGGTGACATTTACAACTTAGTAACTAGTTACGTGTTATAACGTAAAGTGATGGCCTAACCTCAGTGGTTAGCTTTAGTTTGCACCTCCAATATTATTAAGATGTATTGAAAACATGCATGGGATGCTATATGATTGAGGGTGTTGAGTTATATTCAACTATGACGTGATTCAGGCCATCACGACACCCCTACCGCAACAATGTCATTATCAAGGCATTGGTGCAGTGATGAGCTTTTGTGTTGATTTTGGTGACCTCCTTTCACCACCATGTATCCAATGAGTTTCCCTACTGCACCCATCTTATTTTAACACATTCGAGCACGGAGACTATATGAATTGCCTTAGGTAATGTTATTTACAAGTTAGTAAATAGATATTGCAAGTTCGTAAAGTGATGACAAAAACTCGTTCCTTCATGCCTCCAAAAATTTTTAAAATTTTTACATATTCTAACATTTTTAGTGCAATTTTATTTCCAAAATTTTATAATATGAAAAAATTTTTGGGGCGCTACCCTAGAGCCTCTGGGAAGGGGGCTCAGCTCCCTTCCAACCCCAACTGTTTTTTTGCTAAATCCAGCTCAATTCTATACAAAAATCTTAGGTTCGTCCCTGCTTTCTTTCATCAGACACACAAAAATGTTTTACCACATCCCGCTGTGTTTGTAGTGTTTGAAAAAGAGAATGTACAGAAAACACAAAATGTCGCAAAATGTATTTACCCTTATTTTGGTAGAATTTCCTCTGCATTATGAACTATAGCAACATGTTAGTCTTAACAAACCCCTGTACAAAAATATCATCATACTAGATTGCAAAAGTCTTTACAGATATTTTAGCAGAGTTTCTCTTATATTATGTGCTTATCCAACCTGCAACAGATTACATATTCTCATACATCAATATATACATAAGCAAGGACACTAAGTATATCAATGCACTACTCTATTGAAGTGTTAAAACATTCTTCAAATTAATGTACATGATAAACAAGAACTTTTGGCCATTATTCAAAACTTTATATCCATTGTATGATGCCTAACGGATAGCAAAAAAGCCCATTCCAGAGTAGAAGTGATTTTGCAAAAGCTGCTCCGAGAATTGTATTGCACTTGCAAATAAATGGACTGGTATCATTCTTCAACACTGGAACCATTTTTCTATTGGTGGTTTTTCATATCTTCTTCAGAAAATTAATAATCATTTATTTCCTTTTCATATCGAAAATCAAGCATATAATATGGCAACCCTTGATTGATTGTAATTATGAATTACAGGATGTTCAGGAAAGGCATAAAATTCAAGAATACATGAATGCTAATAATTTCAAAGTATGGATTGGTTGATTGTATAATCGTGCAAGAATGCTCTAAAAAGAATGAATGATTATAGGAGTACAGGAATACTTATGAGCAAGAATACATGACTACAATGTAGGAATACAGGAATTGGTGAAGGATAATAAGCATGCAGCTAATTAATGAAGGGTAATAAGCAGGCAATTGCTGACCAATGGGAGATTTTTTGCGTCAAAAATAGCACATAGAAGAGCAAAAAACACAGCTATATTCTTATCATCTAATGTTGAGTTCTTATTGCAGGTCCTCATCTTTCTTGTTTTAATGGCAATATATCCTTCATGACTATTTTCATTTTTCCCTTTATTATTATTATTATTATTATTATTATTATTATTATTTTATCTTCCTCTAAAATACCAGCCATAGATTAATATGTGGTGCCTATTTTCTTATTTGGGCTACTATTATTTTCTTTTTTTGGGATCAATTCTATTCCTGGGTATGTCAAAGCTGAATAATAGTTAGAAGATTATTTGTTGTTTTGAGGTTCAGTTTAGAATGAAATTAGAATTGAAGTAGCTAATTCTTTTTTTTTCTTTTTCAATTTTTTTTTTGGTTTTCAAAAAATAAAATTCAAAGATCAAAAACATTATTTAAAAAAATCTAAATTAAAAAAAAAAGAAATGACCATAAATTTCACCGGATTCTATTATATATAAATATGGAAATGGTTTGTTGGTGGAGAGAAAAAAAAGACCATAAATTTTGTTAGAACATAAATAATAGAGTAACATTATTTAACACCACTTGTGCTTGACATCATATCAAGGTGGTATTGAATTATAAGTCAAATCAAGTGGGTTTTTTATTTATACATTTAATTTTACTGATTATTTAATGTCACATTAATTGCCATATAGACTGGTGCCAAGCACCACTGGTGCTACATAGCATTATTCTAAATAATAATAACTTTTAAAGAAAGATTAAAAGAATTGTATAGGCAAAAAATAAAAATAAAAAAATAAAAACCAAAAGGCTGTAAGGCAGCCGTGCCACATACATTCCAAGGCAATGCGTTACTTGGAAATTTACGTTACTGTTGCTTTGGAAAACGCTTAATAGGGAATCCTAATGGCTGGTTGATTTTATAGCCAAAACATGTTCCAATGCCTTATAGAATTTAACATTTTGAAGGGGGGGGAATATACTACAAAGTAAGAATTTCCAAAATTGGCAACTGAAATTTTCCTACCCAAATCTAAAAATAGACTATCCTACTTTAAAATATATATATAGATATTAAAAGTAATTGGACAGGCGGTGCTTTTTGTTTTTTTCTTTCTCTCATCGTAATGGTTTTTCATTTGCTACATTGTGTTCTATCATATGCTTAATTAATCTAATATGCACTAGTGTATTCTAGTATTGGTGTCTTGCCCCATATTTTCAAGAATTCTACATTATACGAGCATGTTTCTGTGTTGCTTCAAGACTATTGTGTTTTCCTATTTTGTTTGTATGTGATGTTAGGTACACCGATGTTAGAAGTATCGATGACATCTAGATGTATTTATTTCAGTAAGACGCATATAAGGTTTTTTTGGTCTATATTATACCAGTTTATCAATTATGTGCTTTAATTTTCTTTGATGGGTAAGTCTTTTTACAATGGCAGCAATCCTCCTTATCACATTTCTCCTTTTCAATTCAATCCAACTAGCCTTGAATGTCTATTCTCCTCATTTACATCATGATCTTAAGGCACCAATTCAAATCATGCCAACTTCCAAAGACATCATCACCTAATTGTCCAATTTGATGCATGTTTGAAATTTTAAATAACTTGCAACAAAAGCAAAAGATTCTATAAGCCCCTAAACATTTTTAGGCATTGAAAAATCAACGAGAAGTTAAGGCCACCTTTTGTTTGGCGTTTTCAGAGGATTTTCTGTTTTCATCCTTTGAAAACGCTGAGAACGTGTTTTGTTCATTGTTCTCGAGAATCTGTTCTAGAAAACGCTCCTTTAAATTAATGAAGAAAAGTGAGAACGAAAAAAAGCACGTTCTCACCGTTCTCTAGCCAAATTGCCCAAAACGCGGTACCTGGCATTCTTTGTGTGAACACAGCTTCCTGTATTTGTCCGTCTGTCTATCTGTCTGTCTCTCTGTCTCTGTCTCTCTCTGTCTCTCTCTCTCTCTCTCGCACTCACTCTGAAATCTCTCTCTCTCTCTCTCTCTCTCGCACTCACTCTGAAATCTCTCTCTCTCTCTCTCTCTCTCTCTCTCTCGGCCTCTCACTCTCACGACTAGGGTTTGTCTCAGCCCCTTATCCACAAATCCTTCTCGTTGCTTGTCGGATCGGTGTGCTTGGCCATGCCAATAGCCACAAGTAAGTTTTCTTTGCCCTAGTTCTAGATCAACTTCTACAAAATCTGAACAAGGACTTTTTTTTCCATTGGAAATCAGATGTGAAATTTTGAGAAGCAGCCGAGAAGCAGTAGTCGGTTGTCTGAGCAGTCGAGAAGTATCAGCAGTCGCCCACAAATTTTGTCAATTACACACTCTAGGTAATTTCATCGATTACACACTCGTTATTTGTTTATCAGACTTGGTGCTTGTTTGGGATAGATTATAATCCATATTGATTTTCTGGGTATTCTTCTTTCGTGCTTGTAAAACTTGAGTATTAGTTGTGGGTATTTGTTTGAGTTTTTGCATAAAATGTACGATTTTCTGATATGGATTTCTTTGATTCTTGGGTATGGGTTCAAGAAAAGGATGATTGGAATGTTTTGGGGAAGGTCTAATGTAAGTGATTTTGGTTATAAAAAAAATGGCTTAAATTTTTTATCATTGGTTTGTGAATGATATATGTGTTTCTTGATTATTTTTCTTGCTCTTGAGATTAGGGATTGGGGATGAATAAGTTTTAATATAATTTGTGAGAAGCTGTTATCTGTATTTAGCAATCTGCACAAGTCTTTACACCTTCAAAAGTGGTGATCTGATGCTTGAAATACAAGTGAAGATTATGATATTTTAGAGATCGTCTCATGGATCTTAAAACGAGTATTTGGTTTATTTTTGTTTTTTTTGGATATATATGTATAAATCTATTTTCGTAATATAAATATGTTTGTATAAGCCATTTTTTTTGTGTATATAAGTATAAATACAGCCTCTTTACTCTTTGTTGTAACAAAAACCCATCACTGTTCTTAATGGAAAAAGTTGTCACTGAGAAAATCCTTGAGAAAGCATACAGATTGCAACATTCTCCTGTTTCTGTTTCTGCAGATTTTTGGTATTGGACAAAGTTTCAGTAGGAGAACTTGTGTTGGAAAGATTACTTTTTCTCTTTGCCGGACTTAAAGAACCTCTCTGATCATGAGAAGAAAAGGAACTTCTATATTGAAAGCATCCAACAACTTCTATATCATAGTTGCTCTAGCCTAGTCTTCATATTCTGAAACCGATGCGTGATTTTTTTCATTATCATAGTGTGAAAAGTTTCCTTCTCAATGCAAGTAACCAAACAATCATTCAGCCATTGATCACCCATTCGATTGCGTAGCCGACTTTTAACCACACTCATTGCTGAAAATGCTCTTTCAACAGTTGTTGTAGCAACAAGAAGAATTAAAGTTAACTTCACAAGCAAATACACCAATGGATATACAACATTCTTTTGTGTTTGCAATAATTTTTTGCAAGACCACCAAGTCCATTCACATCTAAAAATTGACTATCAAATCGAACATCAATTATATAAGTCTCCAATTGATTACCAAGTGCCATCAGATCAACTTCAGAAAATTCAGATGAGTAAAATTGAGCAAGTTGAACCAGTTTGTCCTTATCAAAAGCATCGAAAGAATCTGCTGGATTTAAACATGCCACACAGTCAAGTAACTCAGTATTTACCTCTGTTAAATGATTGTTGATCTCTTGAAGTTGTCTGTCTATCACACAATAGAAGAGTTCAATTCTGTAATGATGCATATTGATATGCTAAACTGCATTACGCCTTGAACTCCCTGGAACAGCATATTCATCATTCATGTCTGGAATTATAATCTCATGCTTATAAAAAAAAAAGGATATCTCATCAAGTAATGATTCCCATCTATCATCTCTTATTGTTTGGAAACGTTGTTTGGATAATTTAATCAAGTTCATAGCATTTAAGATATCCTGATCTTTTCTTTGCAATGCTTGGGACAACTCATTTGTAATGGCTAAAATATTTTTCATCAAATGCAAGTTAAATACAAACTTATAAGATTGAATTAAACTCAGTAATGCCAAGGCCTCACCTTTTTGCTCTAAACTTTTACCATCTTCCTCAACAATTTCTAGTACATCGACAACTGATGAATACAAAACAATTAAATTTATCAATGTGCCATAATGTGAACCCCTTCTTGTATCACCGGGTCTTTGGAGACTACTTTCTTGGTTCAAACCACGTCCACCAGTAATTTCCCATTTACTCAAGGCCTCAAGAACTCTATTTGCTTGCTTTTCTCTTAAAATATCTTAATGTTTGCATGATCCTCCAACAACATTCACAACCTTAATAAGAGAATTGAAAAGAAGAGCAATTTGACTTTAACTTTTTGCAACTGCTACAAGAGCCAACTGGAGTTGATAGGAAAAACAATGCACATAAAAAGCAAATTGATTCTCTCTTAAAATAAGAGATCGGAAGAGCACACGTGAATTCTCCTGTCATGTTACCAGCTCCATCATAGCCTTGACCACGTAATTTTGACCTACTTAATACATGCTTTGAGAACAATGATTCTATTGTGACTTTAAGTGATAATGAAGTCAAATCGCTAACATGAAGTATACCAAGAAATCGTTCTATGACATTTCCCTGTCTATTCACATAACATAACAAAATAGCCATTTGTTCTTTCACAGCCACATCACGAGACTCATCAACTAGAATAGAGAAAAAATCATCTTCAAGTTCATGGATTACTAAATTGGTTGTTTCAGTTGCTGTTGGATTTACTATTTGTTTTTGAATATCAGAAGCAGTCAATTTATGATTTCTTGGAGCATTTTTCAGCACAACACTATTGATATTTTCATTATCCTTTGCAAGAAATTTAAGAAGTTCCAAAAATTTACATTGATTTATTGATTTCTCTGACTCATCATGACCTCTAAATGCCAGCCCTTGACGAAGAAGAAATCGAACACAACGCACTGTTGCAGTCAAGCAGATTCGGTACTCCTTTCTAGCTTGTTCAGATTGTCTAAAATAAAGAGCTTCAATATGTTGCTTTTGATTCATTAAAACTTGACATTTACTCCAACCTTGGTTGTGAGAACTCATGGGGCCTCCTACATGAATATAAAGTCTTTCTTTCTTCTTCCAATTGTTGAATCCCTTTGAAACAAAAGATTCATCTCCATTTCGTGTCTTATTAGTATCTCCCCCTCTCATAACATAGCAACATAAACAAAATGCAACAACTTTTGCAATGTTGTACTCTAACCAAGTTTTAAATTCATCAAATCATTTTGGCTGAAAAAAATGGCTCCATTTTCCTTGTTTCTTTTGTGGAAAGTGGTGCCTTTGAGGTTGACAGGGACCCTTAATAAATATGCTCGTCGAATTTCATCTCTATCATTAGGATGATAATCAGAAATACTCTAACTCTTGCTACCTCCTGCTTCACCATATGCTCTAATAACTGAATTTTCTTCTACTCTAACTCTTTTCACAAGAAATTTTTCCATTCCTATTTCCTAAACAAAATAGAGAAATTAATTATTAGAATTCAAAGAATTAATAAGTTAACTGAATCAGTAGAACTCATTGATCTTAAAATTTTTGGAATTTTGTAACTGGAAAATAAACCAGTAGGCAGTAGCTGAACTTTTAGTTAAAAAAATTAGAAAAATAGGGAATGAACTAGATTACTAATAATTTACTAGAACTCCTCACAAACATGACATTAGACATTAACTGATTAACACAATGATTTTTTCTTCTAATTTCTAAAATGAAAAATCACATAAACACAAAACCTAAAACAACAAACGATCAATTAATCAAACATCATTTAAACATTTACAAGCAGCCCAAAACTTAACGCTCCCTAAATTACCCATCCCCTTTTACAGTAGTTCAGCCAATCGATTGTTGAAAGAGAGAAGAAAAAAAGGAAAATATTTGAAATTGAACAAACTTGTTATCTGAACTTGAAGCGAGAAATTTGAAAATCCATGTTAACTTGTTGAATCTTGTCAAGGAATTCTAGACGAAGCATTGCAACTTGTTGATTTTGATAGATTTGAGGATTTGGGCTTGGGTTTTTTTTTTTTTGGTTGTGTCGTTCACTTCTGCGGCTCTGCTTTAGAAATTTCTTCTAGAATTGTCCTTCACTACTTCAGTCAGAAATGGGCAAAAAGTGAGTCAAAGTATAGTAAATTAATTTCCAAGTTACAACATTGCCCCCTATATCTAATAGTATGATCCAAATAGAAGGATATATATGGAGACCAAATGTGGAAATTGAGTATTAATATTTTACTATGTTTCAAAAAAATTTTTTTGGCTGTGGAGGCCACTGCCCCAGTGTGAATCTGCCATTGTAGCTATAGTTGTCTAGAAATCGGCCAAAATCGAAAAACAATGAGGGATGTACCTTGAACTTGAGCTAACAATTTAAAAGTGCATTGCCAAGGAGTGGATTTGGGTTTGGGAGAGAGCCGTCGGATTCTTCAAATGGCATTGAGGATTTAAGGATTTTGGGAAAGAAAAACACCATAATAGGGAATAAGATGTTAAATTTGTATTTTCTAAGATTTTTGATTTATTTTAACAGCCAGGATTTTAGGTCAAAGTTCATTTATCTAAAATGTTTTGTCGGGTTTGGTCAACCAGCTAAAAACCCATTTTTTTTAGGGGGCTAGAGAAGGGGGTTCTGACCAGGAGTGGGGGAGTTTGGTTATAAAATCCAAATTTTGAATTTTTTGGTGGGCCCATGCCATTTTGGTTGAGAAATTGGGAGTCACAAAGCCAAATTGGCATGCCACATGGGATGTTGGGCTCCTACCCAAGGCCCTAATGTTTCAATAGAAAAATTGAGCAGAGGATACCGCTCTTTTTCTAGACACTAGTTGTGTCACGTGCTTTGCATGTGTTTTCTGTTGTAATTTTTGTAAATATTAGTGATAGTATGTAATGAAATGAATATTGAATAAATATTAATTAAATAATAGAATTAATAGTCCTGATCTCCTGTCAGATACCTATGTAGAGAGAGATCATTGAGAATGTATTGATATCAAGTTGATGAGTAAACACTTTTGTCATAGGAAACACAAAACCAACACACGAATGTAATGTCACGTTCTTCAATTTTAATTAAGCATCAGATTCTCTATATTTGCGTTACATGTAGATTTTTTTTGTTTAATTTGAATAGAACTTTATTGAACTTATTGTTTAATTAATACTACCTCTGTCCAAAAAAGATAGACCAATTTTCTTTTTAAAAAGTATTTGAAATATTAGTTCTCTTATATACTTTATTTAATGTGTTTAGTTATAAAAAAATAGAATTATTAAAATAGAATAATTAATAAATGAAAAGGTGTAATAGAGAAATGATGTTAACATTTACTTTTTCAATACTATTAAATAAACTTTTCCTGGTCTATGTGAAAAAAGAAATAGAACTATCTTTTTGAGACAGAGATAGTAGAACTTAGTTGAATTCACATAAATACAAGTGAACTGAATTAATTATTAAAATGGTAAAATGTAATGGCATTTAATTTAATCTAATTTAATTGAATTCCCTTATCAAATTTATGAAAATGCTTATTTCCCTAACTTGTTTACTTGTTGGGTCACTTGGTGTGTCTAAACGTGATGTTTTTTGCCTATAAAATGTCCAACCTTGTTTTCAAATCGTAATGGCAATAAATAAATAAATAAATAAATAAATAAATAAATAAATAAATAAATAAATAAATAAATAAATACACACACAGAGTCGTCCAATAAGTAAGTAGATAAGGTAAAGTAGCACATCTCTAAAATTTAATATTTATTATATTTAGTTTGATAGGAGAGCAAACTCAAATTGAATTTGGTCACGTCAGATCAGGTTATAAATCATATCACATTCTGCCACGTCATAAAATTAGTCTCATAAGTAATATATCGTAAGTTCTATATCAAAATTCCTATGAATATTACTTTTGGGCTTGAATGAACTAATTCAAAAATATTTTGATTCTGACAGCCTTTTCAAATCAAATATTTTTTGTGTAGTGAAACAGTCAATTCCAACAGGATTATTAGTTATTTGCTGGATTTATTCGGGACATTTTTCCACTAAGTGATTTATATGAATAGATCGGAAGAGCGTCTTTCATGGAGTTTCTCCCTTATATTCATAGAGTTACATACGAAAAAAACAAAAAGACACAAAAAAAAGGGAAAAGGAGGACGAAAATATGAATAGTGAAAAGAAAGTGACTCTTTTAATAATGTAGATAAATGGAGACGTGTGCTCTTCCGATCTGAATTCAAATTAAAAATTATAACAAACCATATATCATAACTCTTTTTTAAAACGATCTGAACATATCAATGGTTAATTAATCCATTACATGTCCAAATAAAACATTATCATATTTCCTTTTACCGACATATGTTCCTACTACATTGTGCTACATTGGTTCCATAAAGATCTAATTGTTAATTCTACATTAAAAGTTCTTTATATAGATTGTCAAAAAGTTCATATAGATATCACAATAGGACTCAAATGAACTAATTTAAAAGTATTGAGATGTTGAGAAAAATTAAAAAGAATAAAGAAAAACTTTCACTTTACAACTTTAAGATAATTTTAAGAATGATATGTTTATAATTTGCTTCCATTTATTAACTCGTATTAAAGTATGAGTTGAGTCCTTTAATTTGACATAAATATTGCCTATTTTTTGATTTCAAAATAATATCATAATTATCAAAAGACTGAAAATAAGTACAAATTCCTTAAATCATAAACAAGCAAGCCACAAAAAAATAATAATAAAAGGAATAAGCCGACCAAAGTGTGAACAGTAGCAATCCCTTTCACTCTTTTATACATGTAGGATAGGATAACTCTTGTTGCAATAGTGGTTGGTCTACACACTGCGTGAAACAAGATCCTTATGTATGGTCATCAACTTATTTCAATGGTGCATTATATTAGTTATCTTTCTTATGGCAACTTGTAGAGATTGATCTTAAAAGGTTACTATTAGTGCTACTGAGCTCCCTTTGACATTTAGCCAGTCCAAAGGTCTATTAGGATGCCTTGCGTACTAAGGACATCTCAAATAGTCTCCTATATTTGAGGGATTTCCCCAAATTTAAGAGACCATTTACTCCAACCATCCCCTATCACTTCCTTCAAATATATGAGAGGTGAATAGTGTCCCTCCAAATTCTCCTATATTTGAGGGAGGTGATATAATTACAAAAATGTCATTCTTTTATTTACGAAAGTGCCATTAGTTTAATTATGACAACACCATTTGTAAATTAATTTCGGTTTTTAAAACATAATTGTTCTAATTTTGAGGTTCACATTTTTTAATACTATTAATTTATTTTTTTAGAATTCAAATATTACACATATTTTAATTTTTATTAAATATCATTATTGTAATTTAAAATTTAGAATAAGTGAAATTTATTTCCAATAGGAATGATACAAACACGATAAACTTAACAAATAACAAGCTAAGTTTGTTAATAATGATGACAAACAAATATTTGGCTCCTTTTGAGGTATAAATTATTTAACCTTAATTAATTATAATTATTATACAAATTAAGAATGATTTTAATTAAATAAAAATATTATTCCTATTATTACTCAATTAAAAGAAATGGAAAATAAAAAGAAAATAGATTTCCCTAAATATAGGGGAAACCGTTGGAGAGCAACAATGATTTTTCCTATATTTGGGAAAGAGGTTTCTCCTAAATATAGGGGAAACCCCTTGGAGATGCTCTAATGGGACAAGTAAGTTACACCAATGAAGACACACATGTTACTAATATGGTCATTTGAGAAACAAGGTTCTCATGACATTGGTAGAAAGATTTTGAATCAAATCATTACTATATATGGTTTGACTCGTGGTCTCGTGAATATGGTAGACCTGATATCAAAGAATACTTCTAGTTGAACAAAAGACAGGACAAAGAATTTGACAAAATAGATATGTAGCCTGTTGGCACCAGTTCGCAAGGAGTTGACCTGGCCTTAGAACCATGGTCTCGATCAAGAATTTGTTCTGCTCTGGAATTAATGACCGAATAGAAAATTATTAAAAAAACCAGCTTATATGGCGAAATAAAGAACAACTTCAGATAGGTATTTGGCTGACCAGAAATATTTGATCAGAAAGGGCGGATCATAAGAGCCAGACCAGGAAAGGAGGACCACAATTGCCGGAGCAGAAAGTGTTTCTGAACCAGCATGGTCTAGATTACCTTGCATCTGAGATGAGGATGGAGCGCCTGGATAACACAGGAGGCGGTTGATAGTTGATGGCCGTTATTAAGACAAGAAATGAGAACATGTACTTTCACATATACTAAGCAAAACCTTGTCTGAACTGAACGTGTATAATTCCGAAAGGACCCCGGAGCTCACCTATAAATATGGGCTCTAGGGTGCCATTTAGGAGAGGCCTTTTTGCCTAAATAAAGAAACTAGAGAGAGAAATTTTTGTAATACAATCTATCAATCCCGAACACGGCTCCTGATCCATCTAATCCAACCTAACGTCCGAGTCCAGTCTCTTTTGACAAAGAGAGACCCTCATCCACTCACACATTTATTGTTGACCTAGGTCCCAACCATAACCCAGCGTTAACAATTGGTGTTAGAGGAAGGGCCTCGTTTTTTGACGAGTAAGGCCCATGCCAGCATCTCAACTCACTCGTGATCTTGTCGAAAGGATAGCCAAGAATCGTCATGCGGCTGGTAACCATGATGAAAATCAAGTGGTTCCTCTGAATAACAGCACGACATTGGGGAAGGTAACCATCATAGGCAAGTCAATCCGGAGCTGAGAGCTCTCCAAGCTTAAGTGGAGTTTTTGCATTGAGAAGTAGAAAGATTGAGACAGTAGTGACTTCCACCACCAGCCCCAGACCTAGTGATCAGGGAGATGAGGTTCAATAAGCTCATTGAGCAGTCTAGACACTTGGAGCTCAACCGAGGTGAACTCAGATTCTCGCTGTCTCTTACAGTTGTGAAAAGGAGAATCGTCCACCTGGTCCAAGTGAGGAAAATGTAAGACCCGCCAGTAGTGTGTTTCATAGACTGGGACGGGACATGTCGAGAAGCAGTGGGGCATATCCTATCCCAAACCCGCAGCCTCAACAAAGTAGATCTCATTATTCCCATAAAGAGGGTCACCAAAGAAATGGACGAGCCCAGCAGCAAGGGGAAGTGCCACTCAGACAATTGCCTACTGGAGAAGTTGAGAATAAGGTGAACTGGCACAGGAGGCGGGTGGCTAAACTTGTGAATCAACAGTTGGAGACATATCTACCTACTGAAGTGACAACCCTATCACCTTTTGCGGCTTGGATATTAGCCTATCCCAACAAGGAAATGATTAAGACTCTGAATATCACTGTTTATGATGGAACCAGTGACCCTGTCACACATGTCCACAAATTTACTGCGTGGATAGAATTGCATAGAGTTAGCCAACCGATCATGTGTAGAGCGTTTCTGAAAACTCTCAGGGACTAGGTGCACCATTGGTTCCGAGCGCTCCCAGTGGGATCAGTTAACTCATGGTTTGATTTGTCAACTACATTTATAGCAAACTTTACGGGATCAAAAGTCTGGATGAATCCAAAGGAGGCATTGCTAGCAGTAAGACAGAGAAACTAAAAGATTACCTGGCCCGGTTCAATAAGCCGGTGATGGACACGGATCACGTGTCTGATGTTGCAATCTTGTTAGCAGCCACTTCTGGTTTGTTAAGGAATTCAAGATTCTGGTGGTCGGTTCATGAAGACAGTCTAGGAACTTATCATTATCTTCTGAGCAGGGCAGAAAGGTGTATCGCTGCTGAAGAAGCCAATGCTGTGACGTTGGGAGAAAAGTCTAGCAAAGAACCGGAAAAAAAGGATAAAGACCGAGAACCCTACAATCAAAATGGGAATCCAGGCCCGTGAAAGGAGAATCAGAGGGTAGACCGTTTTAGGCCGTGTCAGTCAAAACATGAGTTGGTTGCTGTAACCTACCTGTTGAATACTACACCTGAATTGATTCTCATTTCTTCTAGGGATAAACATCTGTTGCCCAACCCAAAGCCGGTCCACAAAGACCCCTCATTGCTCAATCCCAACAAGTATTGCAAATATCATCATTCTATCGGTTATGAAACAAATGATTGTCGTGATCTGCAATGTGAGATCTAACGTTTGATCGATAGGGGTCATCTGCAGGAATATGTGGCCTGACCTGGATAGCCAGCTAATGTGGGGCCACCTTTACCAATGCAAAACACTCCTCATTAAGACGTTCTGAGACTCCCCTAAGCTGAGATCCATATGCTGATAGGCGGGAATCAGACCGTTGAAGGCGCTTGTAACCAGAAGAGACGCCTGGTAAGAGAGGCATGCACCAGCTACCAGCTGATCACCTTGGACATGATACTAGAAGAGGTAGTAAGAGAATCATTTGGGTTCACCGAGGCCGATGCAGAAGGAGTCATACACCCCCATGATGATGCTTTGGTCATCACGATGCCATTATCAGGAGTAAAGATCCACCGAACGCTAGTTGATAATGGAAGCGTAGTAAACATTTTGTTCTAGCATACTTTCATTCGGATGGGATTGGGAGAGCATGACCTCAGGCCTTACTGGGAAACCATTCAAGGTTTTACAGGTCAATCAGTCACTCCAAGGGGACAGGTTACCTTGATGGTAGAGTTGATGAGCCGATAGTGCGGCGTACCTTATTCGATTTTGTGGTAATCAATATTAGCTCCAATTACAATGCCATTCTGGGCCGACTGGTTCTGTTAGAATTTAAGGCAGCCAGCTCAATATATCACTGTATGATGAGATTCCCAACCATACATGGGGTGGGAATTGTACGAGAAAACCAAAAAATGGTAAGGGAATGTAATCTGGATATACTCTCGAGACAGGTGACGGTTCTCGAGACACAAGGATGTGCTAGGCTCCATCGATGATTCCTTCGATTCCAAGGATGGAAAACCAAGAAATTAGAGCCAAACCAACAAAAACTCTAGTGCAAGTTTCATTGGATGAAAGTCGGCCTGACATTCAGCTTCGGATAGGTACGGAATTAAAGGAGCCGGTGAGGTCTGAGCTTATTTCTTTCCTGAAGCAGAACCTGGATGTATTCGTCTAGTCACACGAAGACATGGAAGGAATACCATCTGATCTCTCATACCACAAGTTGAATATTGATCCAAACCTAAAACCTAAGAGACAAAAGCGGAGACCCTTTAATCCAGAGAGATATGCAGCCCTGGCAGCAGAAATAATTAAACTCTTAGGGAATATATTTATTAGGGAGGCCATGTACCCTGTTTGGGTGGCTAACCCAGTCCCAGTGAGGAAAAACAATAGATCTTGGCATCTCTGTATTGATTTTACCGATCTCAACAAAGCATGTCTGAAGGATAGTTTTTCCCTCCAACGAATTGATCAGATGATAGATGCCACCGCTGGACATGAGTTGCTCAGTTTCATCGATGCCTACTCAAGTTACAACCAAATCCCTATGTATGAGCCTGACCAAGAGCACACATCATTCACCACAGACCATGGGTTGTGTTGCTATTGTATGATGCCGTTTGGCCTTAAAATTGCGGAAGAAACCTATCAGAGACTTGTAAACAAAATGTTTGAAGAACATATCAGGAAATCAATGGAAGTTTATGTTGATGATATGCTGGTCAAGAGTGTCGAATCAAAATATCATGTTGCCCATCTCAGGGAGATGTTCAATATCCTCAGAGCGTACAAGATGAAATTGAACCCACATAAGTGTTTTTTTGGGGTGGCATCAGGCAAGTTTCTGGGATACATGGTCAACCAGAGAGGTATCGAGGCTAACCCTGATAAGATCCAGGCTCTCGTCGATATGTGGCCACCGGTAGGATCAAAGAGGTGTAGAGTTTAACCAGAAAATAGCAGCTCTGAGTCGTTTCATTGCTCATTCAACAGATAAATGCGGACCGTTCTTCTATATCTTGTGAGCAAACAGAGAATTTCAATTGACCGCAGAATGTCAATCAGCATTTGAAATGCTCAAATGACAGTTGGCCTTGTATCTAGCTGTATCAGAGGTGGTAGTGAGCTCCGTTCTGACTAGAACGGAAAATGGCGTCCAGATACTAGCCGATTATATCAGCCAGGCATTGCGGGGTGCAGAACTCAGATACCCATCCATGGAAAAGTTGGCTTATGCCTTGGTGATCACTACTAGAAAGTTTCGGCCATATTTCCTACAATACCAAGTAGAAGTCTTCACTAATTATCCTTTACGCTAGGCACTCCAAAAACCAAAAACTTCAGGAAGGATGATAAAGTGGTTAGTGGAACTGGGACAATTTGATATCAGCTTCAAACCCTGAACAGCAACAAAAGGACAAGCCCTAGCCGACTTGGTCGCTGAATTCACTCAGCCCATAGAGTTAGTGGTTGAAGAGGGAGAACAGTGGGAAATGTTTATCGACGGATCAACAACTGAACTTGTTCAGGAGCAGGAGTGGTCTTAGAAGGTCCAGATCATCAAATCTATTTTCAAGCTTATTGCTTTGAGTTCCCTTCAACAAATAACGAGTCTGAATATAAAGTACTCTTAGCTGGGATAGATATGGCTAGGTCGATGGGAATCACTAGACTCATCATCAACAGTGACTCTCAATTGTTAGTGAACCAAATTAAAGGAGATTTCAATGCAAAGGAGCTGAATGTGTTTAGTTATGGTGCTCAGGTCAGAAATGAAGCAAAAAGTTTTTCAACTTTTGAACTTAGGCAAGTACCAAGATCCGCCAACAGCTAAGCAGATGCTCTGGTACGATTAGCAACCAGTTCTGGGGCCGACCTCATCACAAGTGTTTCGATTGGAAAGAAAGGGCATTCCATCTTAGGTCAGCTTAAACCCATACTTTGTTCAGAGAAGGGGGACAGCAGGAGAGATGAAATGATATGTTACCTCAAGGATGGAACTCAACCTAAAGATAAGTTAGGGGCTCTCTAGCTGAGGATCAGGACAGCTAGGTTTACTTTGGTAGATAATGAATTGTACAAGATGGGCTATTCACAACCCTACTCCGTTGTCTGAACGAAGATGAAGCTGATTATGCATTGAGGGAAGTCTATAGAGGAATGTGTGGCAACCATGCTGGAGGTCAGGCTCTGGCTTTCAAAATCCTAAGACAAGGATATTATTGGCCTAATCTAAAAAAGGATGCAATTGAATTTGTATGGAAATGCCCAGAATGCCAGTATTTTGCAGCAAGTAACAGATCTCTTCCGGAAGAATAAGCTCTATTAGAGCTCCAAGGCCGTTCGGACAATGGGGTATTGATTTGATTGGGCCCTACCACCTAGGAAAAGATCTATCCAGCACGTAATTGTGGCAGTGGACTATTTTACCAAGTGGGTAGAAGTAGAAGCCCTGGACAAGATCACAGAACAGAAAATGACAGATTTTTTTATGGAAGTCAATAATCTACCGTTTTGGAATTCCTCACACCCTGGTTACAGATAATGGCAGATAATTTGACAAAGCTAAGTTCAGAAAGTTTTGCCAGCAACTACAGATCAGAAACTATTTTGCCACCCCATAATATCATCAGACAAACGGGCAAGTTAATGCCGTGAACAAGATCATTAAACAAAGCCTCAAGGTGAGGTTGGAAGATTTGAAAGAAGCTTGGGTTGAAGAGCTTCCGTCGGTATTCTAGTCATGTCGCACCATGAAACGGACCGCAACAGGGGAAACCCATTTCTAGATCGGACTTATGGAATAGAAGCGGTAATCCTCCTTAAAGTAGGCATCCCGTCTTATCGTACTCAACATTATGAGATGGAAAGTAATGATCAAGCACTCTGAATTGAACTTGACCTGCTAGATGAAAAGAGGTTTCTGGCAGATCTAAAAAAATGCCTCATACAAGCAAAGAAACACAAGATACTACAATCGAAGGGTCAAGTTCTAGCAGTTTATATTGGGCGAGCTGGTTCTAAAGTGGGTACACCCTACACCAATGCGCTGCAAAAGTCATGGGAATGACCATTAAGGGTTGTTGAAATTTTACCTCATGAAGCCTATTATCTGGAGTCTTTAGATGGAAAGCGCCTGCCACACCCCTGGAATACAGTGCATCTTAAGAATTATTATCAGTGAACTTTTGATAAGAAACACTTAGAGTAGGCCTTTATATGTTTTTCAATCAAAGTGATAGTATATCACATGTAACCAAGGCTAGTCATAGCCAGAACTGATGTATTGTTTTCAATCAAAGTCATTTCTTGGCCTAATGTATCATTTGCCCAACTGGGGCGACAACGCCGTAGGATCTCACTCGCAAGGCTCGTTGAGCCCAATCAGAGAACCTGATTCCCTAGGTAGATAAGCCCACGCCCCAGGATCTCACTCACAAGGCTCTTTACGCCCAATTTGGGAACCTGATTCCCTCAGCAGATAAGCCCAATTGGGGCACTCGTATCCCAGAATCTTATTCACAAGACTCATTGAGCCCAATCAAGGAACTTGATTCCCTAGGCAGATAAGCCCAACTGGGGCACCAACACCCCATGATCTTATTCACAAGGCTCGTTGAGCCCAATCAGGGAACTAGATTCCCTAGGCAGATAGCCCAATTGGGGCACCAATGCCCCAGGATATCATTCACAAGGCTCGTTGAGCCCAATTAAGGAACCCGATTCCCTAGGTAGATAAGCCCAACAAGGGCATCAATGCCTCAGGATCTCATTTACAAGGCTCGTTGAGCCCAATTAGGGAACCTCATTCCTGAAGCACCTAAGCCTGACTGAGGCATTCATGCCCCAGGATCCCGTTCACAAGGCTCATTGAGCCAAACAGGGAAAATTAAATCCCCCAAGCTTGATTAAGTCGACAAAGGTAACGAAAGTCCCAGCCCTTATTAACAAGATCCGACGATCCCAATCGGGGAAAACTTTGCACCATTAAGCCCAATAAGCCTAATGGTTGTAACATAACCCATAAAACAGATAAGAAATCAGAGCCCGGCCATTTATGCCTGGACCGTGATTGGGGCAAGCACAGTAGCTCAATAATGTAAAACAAAGTTTGGAGGCAAGATCAGAAGTTGATCCTGATTGGTCATTGCATGACATGATGTGACCTGATAAAGAAATGGTCCTGAACGGTTGAAAAGTTTCGATCAGGACTTGCACAAATTGGATACCCAAACAAAGTTTGTAGGCACGCTAAAAAGTTGATCCTGATCGGTTAAAAAGTGCATATCAGAAGTCACATTAAAATAAGTGTTCAAATGACGTTTAGAGATTACTCAGAAATTAATCCTGATCCGTCAAAAGTGATCGGACAGGAGTCGAACAAAAATTTGTATAAACAACAATCCGGACTGGTTGCAAAACAACCTCTGGTCGGCCCAATATGACTAATCAGGAGTCAAACAAAAAATATGTCCAAACAACTTTCTGGACTAGATGCAAAAAAAAAAAATCTCTGATCGCGATCAGGACACACACCAAAAATTTGTTCAAATGGCAATTGGAAGTACACACCAACTAATCTTTGATCGGCCAAAAGTGACCGATTAGTATTCACACCAAAGTTTTGTTCGATTGACGTTTGGGAGCCCGTCAAAAAGTTAGTTCAGGTCGGTCAAAAAGTTCCGATCATAAGTAGCAAAAAATAAGTGCTCTAGCTCACCTGATGTTTCCTCAAAACGTTAGTTCAGGTGGGTTTAGTTCAGGTGGGTTAGAAAGTGCTGATCAGGAGTCGCAAAAAATAAGTGCTCCAGCGTCACCTGATGTCCCGTCAAAAAGTTCATTCAGGTCGGTCAAAAAGTACTGATCAGGATACACAAAAAGCAGGTGCTCAAACGATGCTTGACATCCTACCAAAGAACATTAGCTCTAATCGGCATCGCGTGGTCATCGTTCAACACTTAGTAAATTTTCAAGGTTGCTTAAGTGAGTAAAGAGCTAAAAATAAGTCATCCAGGTACCAGGCACGAGTTAGACACATGGTAAAATGGATTGAAAAGAAACAATATGAAATGAAGTTCAACTCCATAAAGAACACAGAAACCCATGAAATAGCATATTTTGGGTTCAGATAGCTTAAACATTATTTGAGATCCACAAAAGATAATCAAAATAACTACTTAAGGTCCATAAAAAGGTGATCAAAGGAAAGAATAGAAAATAACATCGCATCTAAGTTCAAACACCCTTCGGATCCGCATCGTCAACCTGGTCGGCTGCGTCTAACTTCGCCTGAGTTTCCTCAGAACGCTTCTCTTTAGTGTTGCTCTGAGCATGCATCACCGGGATTTGCGTCTCTGCACCCTCTAGATATGGCTCTTCCTATTCCTCATCATCAATCATGATCTTTGGATCGGTTTCTTTTTGGATGGCGAAGTTGAGCTCGTGCTCGGCCTTCAAACTCTCAAGTTTTTCAACTAAAGTAGTGAGCTCGGCCGAAGGTAGCAAGTCTTTAACCTTGTTAAGCATGTCTTTCTGACCATGATAAACAAATCTAGCGACGCTCTTCCGATCTAGTTTTGATTTGTGGAAGGCTTTGGCATGGGAGACATATCCAGCACTTGCCGTTTACCTTGACTGATCCATCTCCGCTTGAAGTTTATCGATTGTAGACTTAAATCACTTCTTCAAGACCTACATATTTGAGGTATGGTTCTGGAGATCTATCAACCTTCATTCCTTCTCCTTCTCACGAGTCTGTTCAGTTTTGCCCAGTTTTTTCTTCAAAGTGTTAAGTTCAGACCGTAGCTTGTCCGTCTCATCTTGAAGCTCTTCTATGCGGTCAACCACATGCTTAATTTTGGAACGAGAATGGGTAAGAGTAGTCAGAAATTGGCCAGCTAGCTAGGATGCCGAACTAATGGCTTCCATGGCATCTATTTTCTCAAATTTCGGCTCATCCTTCTCGGTCCATCTTCTGCTAAGAACTTCATAAGCTCCCCTGACACTGGTCGTGACTTTTTCAAGACCCTCCGGTCCTAGGTTCACAACTGAATGAACATCCCGTTAAATGCAAAGCAATCTATCCTTTTTCTTTGCAAATTCTGCCCTTGCCTCATAAACAGGAAGATAATATCTATTTACATCCTCTTTAGTACCGGACGAAGTTGCATTAAGATTTTTCTAAGGTTCAGAACCGGGGACTCTGCTCTTCTTGGGAGGAGAAACCTTTTGTTGATTAGAAGGTTGCTTTTTGGGAGCTTTTGGAGCAGGAACCAACCAGGGTCCTTTAGGAAGTGACTTCCCGGATGTGGTTGGGCGGTTGGCTTTTGCTTTCTTTGTACGAAGAGCTGCCGCTGCTTCCATCTTTTCTTCAGTATTGGCCTGAGCAATTTCTTTTCCTTTCCTCTTCTTTGGGGGACGATAGTTGATGTCGTCCTCTACAGAAATGAAATATGATCCATATCAATCTCTCGTAAAACAAGTAAATATCGTACAAAGTATAAAAGAGAGGGCAATGACCAAGTATGAAGAGTATCAGAACCTGGTTTTCTTCTAACCGGATTGGGATGAAGGCCAAGGTCTTTTGGCGTAGTTAGGCCTTCTTTCCAAAGCCTATCAGCAGTGAGGATTTTTTTGTAAGGAGTTCCAGAGAGATCGTCTCCGACAAGTTCAAAAAACCGGTTCTCGAGTTCATTTGTTTGGTTATCCTTTACGTTTCCTGCGATGAAAGAAAAAGTTAACTGAATGTTAAATGATAGTATGATGAATTACAGTTAGAGTATGACCCATTAAATAGAATAAACATTTCAGGAATGGCCGAATCATCAGGCTCACGAGGTATAGATCTCCAATTCCCCTTTACCCAGAACCAGTCACGTTTCCAATTCTTTATGGAGTCTGGAAGTCACCGAATTGGATTAGTTAGTCTGGGTCGAATGGTAGCATAATAAAGACCTAGACCGGTGCTATCTCTTCTGAACAGGTAAAAATGATTAAAAACCCGAATGGATGGCATCCGATCTCTCCAAATCTTGCCAAAGTATAATGAATCCCAATATCATTATCTTGCTGTTAGGCACGATCTGGATAGGAGCCATCTCTAGGTAACGAAGGTAGTCAGTGACTAGGCGAGGAAGTAGAAATCCAAGGCCGGCTTCCAACATCCCCTTATTGGAGGCCATGTAACCTGGGGTGGATTTTGAGCTTCTTCTCCTGGTTGGGGAAGCACGAATTGGACATCCGAAATAACCTCATATTGATCATGCCAAATCTCCAGTTGCCTAACCTTCACCCTAGATCTCAATCCTATTGTAGCCCATCGCATCCCAACCGAGACCCGTTTCTAATTCGAGTAGAAAGGATTATCAGCTATAGGTGGTTGGGGACCATGTACCGCATGAAGGGATACGGCTTCACATAGAGTACCACCCTGGGGAACAATCTTGTCACTTGCTTCTGCGCTAGCCCCCCCATAACCTGGGTCGGACTCGGGTAAAAATTCATTCTCCACGGCTACGGCTCCTACACGACCGGAATCTCCCTCCAAGCCAGATTCAATCTTATATTCAGCTCTAACGGTCTTCTTATCAACCTCAAATTCAAACCTAGAAACTTGCTCGGCTCCCTCACCTTTCGATCTGGAATTCTGTACTTCGTCTAACTTGCCCAACCCAGAAATTTCCTCAAAATCCCCATCTTTCATTTAGAAAACCTGCTTGGCTCTTTCATCTCTCGTATTGAAATTTAGCTCTGCTCCCCCTCGCCTGAATCAGGTCCTAAATCGGCTGTCCCTTCCTCCGATCCAGAAACTCTTCCACCCACAGTCGCCATTTCGCCCAAACCGGATGCCATATTGGCCGTCCCGCCCTTCGGGCTAGAAACTCCTTCGTTTGCGGCACCCATGTCAACTGAACGAGAAGCCAGATCCGTAGCTTCATAGATCTGACCTTATTCCAATCATCCATGGTGTCTCGAGTTGAAGGTGGTCGTGAGAACCTTATTCTAATTTTCGGCATCCAGAATCGAAGTAAGAAAAGGGGTTAAACTGAAAGTAAAAGTTAGAGTTGATTACCTATAAGAAAGATGACCTATAAGAAAGATGACCAGGATGTCTGTATAGATTGCACGATCAGAAGGCCTATCCGGTAGAGAGAGAAAATTTCACTAAGAGCACTAAAGGAAGAATGATTGAAAATGAAGGGATTATCCCCTATTTATAGTATGATGGCATGGAATTCGAAAAGATTTTATTCGAACCGATTACAGATGATATCACTTGTGTCCGATTGCTGTCAGTACTTACTCTCATGGGTTGACCAACCAGTCAACAGTCGACATATGGCTACGAAGCTTCAATAGACTAGAGCTGTCAGAATGAGGACGCGTCCCTAGAGCGATCCTAGCAGCATCGTCCCCATTAGCCCCGCCAGAGCAAATGCGGATGATGGGGGCAAATGTTGGCACTGGTTCACAAGGATCTGACCTAGCCTTAGAACCAAGGTCCCAATCAAGAATTTGTGTCTGATCTGGAATTAATGACCAAACAGAAAATTATTAAAAAAACAAGCTTATATGGCGAAATAAAGAACAACTTCAAATACGTACATTTTCAGCGATCAGAAATATCCGATCAAAAAAGGCAGATCAGAAGAGCCGGAACATAAAATGAGGACTAGAATTGCCTGAGCAGAAAGTGTTTATGAACCAGCATGGTCCAGATTACCATGGATAACATGAGAGACGGTTGACAGTTGATGGTTGTTATTAAGACAAGAACTGAGAACATGTACATTCACATATACTAAGCAAAGCTCTTGTTTGAACAGAACATCTATAATTCCTAAAGGACCCCGGAGCTCGCCTATAAATATGGGCTCTAGGGTGCCATTTAGGAGAGGCCTTTTTGCCTAAATCAAAGAAACTAGAGAGAGAATTTTTTGCAATACAATCTACCAATCCCAAACACGGCTCCTGATCCATCTAATCCGACCTAACGTCTGAATCCTCTCTCTCTTGACAATGAGAGACCCTCATCCACTCACACATTTATTGTTGACCTGGGTCCCAATCATAACCCAGCGTCAATACAGCCCATGTGTTTGCCATTGATTTTAAAGTGATGTGATGTGCTGAAAAATGAGATCATGTCATGTGTTAGTTTTGTTTCACTTTTTGTTTACCTTTATGATCAAATAGCACAACTCGATATTAAATGGGTTGGACTTGTTGCTTTTGATCCAAGTTCTAAGTCTCTCTTCCTGGGCACTCCGCTTGTAATCTTGAGCTACAATTTGGATAATAACGAGCTAGAAGAGCTTATCAGAGTAGAGGGAGATATCATTCTTCCTGAATGTTATTGCCCCGCCCTTACACATGTTTGATATCTCGCCTCGTTCAAAAGAGAAGGCAAAATTTGTCCAGAGTGCTTCTATTTGGAAAGGTAATTTGCGTTGGCCCATTGCATGCTAGGAATTTAATAATATATATCCTCTTCATCATGACATGTTTTTCTTATATCTTGTTGGATTTGGTACACTAGCAAATTATACTAATTATTTGCAGAACCAAAGTTCAGCATTTTTACTTGCATTGAGACTGTCAATTTGAATAAATTTTTGAAGTTCATGTATTTGAAATCGTATTTAGCAATAATATTATAGTGAATTTTGTTGAGAACATTGATCAAAACTTTAAAAAAAATAATAATGATACTGGGCTAATGGAGACTAACTTTTCTCATAATAGTATATTGATCAATCTCAAGTTATATGTCTCATGATTTTAAATTCTACCAGTTTGAGACGCATATACATTTCATATTAATTTGGATGGTAACATTTAATTTGTAACAAATAAAAAAAAAAGGATTTGTTATGACTTTTTTTTGAGGGGTAGATATTGTGACTGTTAAAGTTATAATCATTAATTAGATTAAAATCATTTTATTCCTTCAAGAAAAATCATTTTAATAAAATATTAAATTCATTTGTGTGAAATTTAAAAAAAATACTTGGAAGTTTTTTTTTTTTTTTTTTTGCAGCTAAAAAGACCTGTGGAATTTGAAAGGTGAAAATTCCATACTCATGAATTGATTAAAGGTATTAATTAATTTTTTTTGAGAGAAAAAGCTTAATCGGTATTAGGATAATGAACATTCGGTACATCATGATAAAGAAATGGTAACAACCAATCCACAGGGGCAAAACAAAATACTAGGATTATAATAGCTACGAGAATGGTGAGCTAGATCATGAGCAACCAAACTAGCTTCCCTTTTGAGTTGTACCACCTTGAAATTGCAACCCATAGCCAATAGTAGTTTGCAGTCTCCGACTAGAGTATCAAATGAAAGTAATTAAATAGTAAATAGGGATATTAATAAAAATTAGAGAAATAAGTAGGGGCAAAATATGAAATCAAAAGTTTCCCACTCATTCTCTCCTTTTATATATTGTAGATATTCACACTACATGTTTTGCTAAGAGTAAATTTCATAAAAGGTCCTTAGCCTTTGCAAAATGGGAGGGGTAAAAAAGTCATTTTATAATTTTGACATTTAACGGTCAAAACAGACGGATTCTATTTTGACATTTTATAATTCATCGTTCCAGTAACAACAGAAGTGTGGAATGAACAGGAAAAAACAATTTTCGACGCTCTTCCGATTGTAGGGATTTGTCATTATTTTGAATTTCTTTCTATATACCTTTTTTTCCCTTGCTCGTTTTTTCATATACCTCTTTCCATTCATTTTTTATTAAAATAATCTTCTATCTCTCTCTACATAACCCAATACTACACATTCATTGGAGATTGCTACCTTCTTTTTCATAACCCCAACCCCACCCCCAAACGCAAAAAAATAATAATAATAATAATAATAATAATAATAATAATAATAATAATAATAATAATAATTTCAAAGAACTAGAAAGACCAAAGCTACCTTATTATCATTGATAAGCCATTTGATGGAAAAATATTCATAGTGAGAATTTGAGTTGATCAATCACACCGGATATGCAATATGTGAATGTCAATTTTTATTTAAAATCAACAGAAATAGTTTGTAAATTTCTTGTTCTCCCCCTTTAGTCCCCCAAAAAGTAGATTCCAACTGCCTCTTAAGAGTTTTAAAAAAGAAAGTTTCCGAATCAAAGTAATACAACCAGAAGCCCATACATATATTCTTTTGTAAGTTTTTTTTTTAATTTTAAAACTCACCAAACACATACTTTTTACTATGTGCGTCAAACGTGTCTCTTTATGCCATCAACTTTCACAAGTGCTCCCCTCAATTTCATTTCCTAAATAATACAATAAATAATACAATTTTTTAGCATTGACTACTGACTTACTGTTGGCGTCCAACGTCTTGATTGGTAGACAAAATTTGTGCTCTACTTGATCATGTGTCTGCTAATTGATTAATTTTCTTTTGGTTAATGCAAAATAATTAGTTAGGAATATAATTATAGTGAGGAAAAATTAAGTTGTAAAGTGAGGAAATACAAAGATAAATATCTAGTTATGATGGACCAAGATAAGTGCAAAATTGCACTTATCACTCATTATACAAAAATATCCAGAAAATATCTAGAGATATTTCCTAAAAATACCTTACAAACAAAAACATTTAGAAAATATCTAGAGATATCTCCTAAAAATATCTTATAAAATATAGAGGCTCGTCTAGAAAAGTCCTAGAAATAGGCCTATTGGACTATATATGTCCAGAAAAATTCTTTCTATTAGATATTTAGGCCCCAAGTATTTTTTGTCCAAATCAAGTTTACTTCCAACAATGCATTGGCTCTGTTTTGTTATGTATTTATTGAGTATTATTATATCATGTCACAAAGTGTGACTTTTCTCTGTAGAAACCATCTTATATAGCGACCATTATAGACAATTATACAACACTAGAGTAAACTTAACTTTGGATTTATAAATCCATACGAGGTTCTTATATATTTTTTTTTATAACCATATGCTCTGTATAACGTGGTCGCCATCGCAGAACTAATATCTTTTCATAACTTTTTGTTTATTTAGAATGCTATATATATATATATATTTTTTTCTAAATCTCCGAACGTGAGTTGGGCTCACAAGAATGATACACTTATCTTTTTCATTTAATTCACCGATCACGTTTATGTTCTAAAACAAAAAGCTAAACCTAATATTAACCGGGCAATCTCAGTGCAGGCCAGTAGGTGCACAAATTTGTCAAGATTTTACTGGTGGGTCTTTCCCCGCATCTATTGCAGACAATTGTAGCATTGGGGGCCAGACAGCTTATAATAAAAGATTTGGGAACCCTAAGAATCAGATCCTTTTCTTTACAAAACTCCATAACCTGGACTAGATGTTTCCGTATCAAAATTTTCAGCCCTTTTCTGCCTTACAACAAGATCAAATCCTGCAAGATCTGACTATGAATCATGTTTCAGTGGATGGAAATGATATTGGAACTAGAAAGCAGATATCATCAGATATTCAGGAGAACAAGGGACAAATTATGCGTACTGAATCGGATATTAAGAAGTTGTCTCATAGAGATATCGAACGACGGAGAAGACAACAACTGGCCAATCTCTACGCTTCTCTTCGATCGGTCCTTCCTCCAGATTATGTGAAGGTGAAATCAAATTGTGAACTACAATGCATTTTCCTCGAACTTATTTTTTTTCTATATTATTTAAACGGAAAATCGGGAGGATACGTAATTAATTAAAACAAAATTGCTAAGGCTTTGTTTTAATTCTTTGAATATCCAAATATATAAGATAACCAAAAGATTTACCCTAGTCTAGTAGACTCCTAGCTAGGTCATTGGAGGAGAAGATTTCATATATATATATATATATATTTGTTTTTATGAGTACACACACATATATGTATTCTTGTGTTCATGATGTTTTAGGGTAAGCGTTCGATATTAGATCAAGTTCAAGGGACGGTAAATTACATCGATCTGGATATGCAAAAGAGTATAGGGGAACTACGTTCTCATAGGGACAAGCTAAAGAGGTGGTCTTGTTCAGACAACCTTAGATTGCCTAATCTTATCCAAGTTCATCCATGCCAGAATGGTGTGGAAATTCTAATCAAAAGCGGATTCAAATTGGAAGAGATCGCCATCTCTAAAGTGCTGAAAGAATTGATTGGGAGAGGATTTGAAGTTATCACCTTTGTTTCTTCGAAAGCAAATCAAGGATCAGTCTGTAAAATTCACTGTGAGGTACATATGTATATTTTGCAAGATTAGGGTATCATTTTGATGGCCATATTTACATTCTCTTGCTCATATAACCTTTTTCAGGTCCAGAACTTCAGTCACAGTGATTTGTCGGTGCTGCAAGAAAGACTGACCAACATGATTTAGTTTCGGTTGTGAAGTCTCATAGGTAAGTATGTAAAACACACAAATATACATAAATATATATATAAATTTCTCAAAGCTCTATAATTGGGTAAATATCTGATAGGTTGAGTGTATTCAGACTGTTTCAAGTGTGTTACTATATATCGACTTCAGTAAATTCCTGCTGTTGAATATGTCATGTTTGAGTACTCAGGAACTCCTGCTGGAACACTATTTTTCTGATCAATTCATGCTGTTGATTAGCTGTAATATACACTCCGTGTAAACTCAATCAAAATTCACAAGTTAATCCTTGTAAATTATAGAAAGAGTTCTGCAGCTTGACTAAACTTTATTGACTTGGGGTTCTATCCAATTGTCAAGTTCTAAAGATTTATTATTTCTTAGCGATGACTCAGAGTTCTTATACATAGTAGTCTTCTTTTAAAAATATTAAAATTTTTTCAGTCAATCGAGGTTCTTTTGCCTAATAATTTTTTACGCATAGACACTGATATAAAATACGTAGAAATAAAAGGAATTAAAAACAATTCAGATCTAGGTTGATCCTAATAAAAATTCCAAGCGCAAACGTAAATCCTCGCGTGTGTCATAAATCACAGTAAAACACTACCGGGGGGGGGGGGGTATATAAAGGTAGAACAACAGATAGAAAATTACAAATGTCCGGAATAAATATAACAAGGAACTAAATTTTTGGACATTTATTTAGACATGGAACTTAATATTTAGACATTTTCTAGTCTAGGAACGCAGAAATTTGGTACCACATCTTACACCATATTGTATATTTTTTCATCTTTTGATTATTGAAATATTTACTTTGTGTGTCCTGTAGGTGTGTATCTACTTAATTTGTGCAATATTTTTTTTCACTAATTCAGCATAAATCCCACGACTTAAATTCCCAAACCCGAAAAAAAAAAAATCGCAAAACATTAAACTTTCATTTTTATAGTACTTTATGAGGTTCAACGTGAATACTAATATTTTTCAGACAATCGTAATTTTTCAATTAAACGTGCCATATGCATTTTTTTCATTGTTTCGTATACAAGGACAATAAATAAAAGTCAAGATCAATTGCTTACTAATAGCGAACCTCTCTTAAAGAAACTGGTATACAGTCAATGCAACTGTATGTTATAGTCTTCAAAGTGAAAAATTATACAGGACTAAAGATAGTGATATGTGATAACAATGATTACGAGAGAAAGTTCACAACTAATATAGTTTTTAAAGAAGTTTTTGGAAAATTTGGGCCAATTACTTTGCTATACGTTTTGCATTAAAATGTAAATTTCATTCTATTGTGAATTCTATTTCACCAAGTTCTCTTTTATAAATTGTTGAATATATTTATTATATTAATTTGTCAATAGTCAATAGGGTTTGTTATGTCTTCAACATTTGCAAGTGTATAGAGTTTGACAAAAATGTGTTAGTAAAAATAGCTTTTTCGATCCCATGTAACGCATGAGTAATATACTAGTTAGAATGTATAATAAGCCAGCTAACTCTCACAACCCGTGGATCGGCCCGTAAAAGCTTGAGCGAGATGGGCATGGGGATCTCAGGTGACTGGAGTTCAGACGTGTGTCTTCCGATCTCCAAGCTCATTGACCCATACAGGCCAATAGGTTTTTTATGGGCCCTGTTTTAGTATTTGTTTAAGAAGCCGAGAAATAAAGTTAATGAGCCAAGCACGCTCGCTTCAGAAAAAGCTCAAGCTAAAATTTCATGAGCTGAGTTCAACTTGTTTTGAGTGAGTTGGGCTTGACTTTTTTTTTTTTTTTTTGTTCGAGCAAAAAAGGCTCGAGCTGAAGACAGCCAGCATTTTAGGCTCGCGAGCCAAGTTGCTCGACTCATTTACATTCCTATGTTATTGATGCCAATTTGAATCAAAACAATTTTAATGAGAGTTGACAATGAAAATGAGTAGATTTTATTATTCCCAATCTAACCATACATATGATGTTATAAGGGACCATACGGTCATGTGACGTATATTGTCATGCGTTGTACATACAACATAATTGTATATGACTATAAAATACCATACATCTAGTAATACGTTATTTTCACAGATTTTACATAAAGTTTAATTAATGATGAGGAGACAATTAGTCCTTAATTTTGTTTACCCGCCCACTGTGGGTTGGGTTACACCACATATTTTTGATGTAGGGGTGACATGACTGGAGGTGGCACACACATGACTGCCATATATATCGACTATGTGTGTGGCACGTCATAAGTGAGGCGGTGTAACCCAGCCCATAGTGGGTGGGTGAACATTACTCCAATTGGTCCTAATCCCATTTTCGTTGATCACGGGGAAATGCTAAGGCAGGTCCCAATTGTATTGCAATCAACCCATTAATTGTTGAGTTAATTTATTTGCACACACATACCATATATTATTGAGTAATGCTATTAATTATCTCTCCATGTAATGATCACCATCACATACTCTTGTTCACAAACCATTTCTTTTTAAAAATAGAATCTAATCAAACCAATTTCATTTACATATTTGACATGATTCAGTTGTACTGTATAAATTTCAATCACTTATCCTCATCAAATCTAATTCTATTTTTAAACAAAAACAGCTTGTGATATATACATATAATTTTTACACATCCCCATAATTTTTGGGGTGTGTACAAATTTTGCATATCATATATGTACAAACAGATCTATTGTTATTTATTACATGCTTATTTAACGTGGAAGAAACACAAAAATATATTATATTTCAAAATAGAAATAGATTTTGCAAGAATGAGTACCAATTACAATTTGTTTAATAAACATGTGGATTTGATTAATTTGACAATATTCTATTTTAAAATAAGAAACGCATGTGATGGAAGTAAATGTGTACTTGATAGATTCTCAAGGAATTCAAACAACTCAAAAATCCTTTCAAGATTACTATCCGCTTATCATAATGAACTTCTCAGCTATCATTCTGACTGATTCTGAAATGCTGAAGCAAGAAAGACTTGTTGGATGAGTATTATTTTGGAGCTTGACTCTCACATGGTATTGGGACCTACATATGAAATTAGTACTGGTTTAGTAGAATCAATATTGGTTTCATTTGAATAAATAAGGTGTCACTATATGTTATGGAGACACTCTCAGGTTCCTGATCAAAATCGCTTCTCGTTGGAACTGATATATATATATATATATCTTGAAGAAAGAAGGGTCCAAGAAACAGTTGTTGCATTGGATCTTGTATTTGGTTCCTTTCATCTAACATTCGCTTCTATATTTTTAACATCCAGGTACTACAGGCTGGAATGCCTATAGACCTCTCTACTCTTTGCAATAAGGAAATATTGGATTAATTATCGGCAAGAGAAATTATTAATAAAATTCATAGCACAATATTGACGGAGTCTTTAATAAGTCTATAAATCAATAAGGATCCAACTTTTAAAAATAGAAACGGACAATTTTATCCTTTTAAAAGGTTGAGGACATTAGATGAAATTGCCATTATGTCATTATCGTTTTAAATAAAAAAAATAAAAGCATGGAAAAATAATATAAAAATTAAAAAGCAAACACTTTACCCACCCCCACCGTCCGCGACTCTCACTCAACCCCAACACTATAATTTTGCTTCACCGGTGAATATGTTTATGTTGTCATTTACAGGTGACACTGAGAGCTTGCACCCGTCAATATTGTTTAGGATTTGATATCACCATCCTTTCATAGGGGTTTCCTCTTTAATTAACTTTCTATATTATTTTCCTATATTTTTAACTTTTTAGAAGGGTAAAATTGTCTTTTTACAAATATTTAATTGCTTAAATAGATGAGAAGCGTTAATGGGACTTGGAGAGAGATTTCTTCAAAAGTTGATCCAGAGTACAAAAAATATAAGGATGTAATCTATTAAAAGTTAAAAGGTTAATGATGTCAGGTGTAAATTAATTAATGTATTAGTCAAGAAAAAGATGAATGGAAGGCGTGAAACATAAGTGGATATATAAATGTTCTGATCTGATGCCAAACATCTCAGTTACAACATCAGACGCCGACATGTCGGATATTCATGCGCGTTTCCTAGAAAAAAACAATAGTGGTTTGTTTTTTCGAGAGAGCGTGCGTGAATGTGCGAAACGTTAGCGTATAAAGGCCGTAACGTCTAACGTTTGATCAAATTCAATATATATATATATTCTCTCTTTCATTTTATTTTAATATATGGTAGAGTACTGCGGGTCAATAAATAATTTATTTTGCCCGGTTAAACAAAATAAGAATGTGATTGTATAGATAAAATAAGAATATTTTTAGTTGGACAAAAAAATAGACAAAAAGTATGACAAAACTGACATGTTTCTTATGCAATTAATGTTGATGTAAAACTTACTTTCAAAAAACAAAATATAAATTTATTGATGTAAAATTGATGTGATGTGTTGAAAAATAAAATTGTACCATGTGTTAATTTTGTTAGAATTTTTATGTGTATTTTTGTTTAAATAACACAACTCATAATATAAACCCCAACATTAGAAATCACGTGAACTACTGAAAAAAAATTGAACTCTATTCTAAGCCCAATTGACCACTGGAAGTCCAGGTTTCTCCGCATTTTTTAATTCCCTCCAGTTACACAAAAATAATTTCCTTCTTATATATATATATATATATATATATATATATGTTAAAGTAAGATCATAGTGGCTATATGGTGGTTCAAATTGTAATACAGTAGATAGATACTTATATTTCATGCGAGAGGTCTTGAGTTCGAACTATACCAACCCCTCCCCTATGTCCCCTTTGTATCAAAAAAAAAAAAGAAAGATAGTGGCTATATGTAAATTTTCCCGCCAAAACTACTATACATGTCTTATTTATTTATTTATTTCACTTTAATAATATATACATATCTATGAAATATATATATACACATTTTCAACTAATTAAGCTTCAAATTTGTCTCTAAGATCTCATATATATGTTTTTATTTTGTACACATATATAGAGTATACATAATTATAATATATTATATATACAAAATTAAAGTTATGTCTCGAGTTTGGATCTTCAAGTCGAGATAATTCCAAATAAATAAATGATATATATCTACTCTCCCGCTTATATATGATTTTATTTTGTATGCTCTCAATCTTATACACATTCCCATATTAATATATATTAGACACATTCTCATATTAATATATATTATATATATGTATATATTTTGTATGCTTTTATACTATTTGTTATCTATTAGTGTTTGGTACATCTATTTTATTAATATTTAGGTTATCTTCAAATATTTTATATTTCTTTAAAATTCTAATAATTGACAGACGAATTTCAAGTCTTGAGTTATTGAGATTTTCTTATCATTTCGATTAAGCATCTACCGCGAGATTAATGTCATAATAATAATGAAGTAAATGAAATTAAATCAGTTTCAAAAATTTTACTTTAATTCAATTTAATATGATAAGCCACGTGTCATAAAACTTATGGCTATATGTTAACTTTTGTTGTAATATTGCTTCCTTTGGGTCTTTTTATGATAGAAATGTGTGTACTTTAGAAATTTTAGGATGAATTTAGTGAATAGTGATTTCTTTAGAGAATTTATGATACTATATGAGCATATGCAAAAAATATTTTTTTCAACAATATATGGTGAAGAATTCATTATGATAAATGAATATTGTCTAATATGTACTTAGACTTCTTGTATTAATACATATTGAACAAAGATATGGGGGTACGGTAATTTTAGAGTTACATAATTTTTATAGTTTCTTGGTCTTTATATTCAACGTAAAATTTAATTTATATTTAAAAATCCCTCATTAATTCTCTTTTTTATTTTTAAGACTACTGTATTATGAATGAAAATTTAATTAGCTTTGTGCCAAGTGAAAGAATTGTACGCAATAAAATTATAATTATTAGCAACATACGTACATGAATGTGTCGTACACGATAAAATTGTGACTATCTAGTTCTTCAAATAATCATGTATTTTTTTGCTAATTATTATATTCAGTGCAACGCACGAGTATACAACTAGTATTTAAGAAAAATTGATAATGTTAAAAAAAATAACATTTAAGAATAATTTTTCTTACATAAGTTTCGTCCATTTGTTATTATTACTATTTTTTTTTTTGACGGCTTAATGCTCATTATCATTCATAGAATTAGATACATCAGTTGAGAGAGTTAGCATTAGCAATCCAATAGGGTGGGACACTAAGATTTATTATTATTATTATTCTACTTTTTACTAGTAATAAGAATGCATATTAAATAGAGTTATATAAAAAAAACTAAGAAATTTACTAAAAAAAGTAGGCAACAATTTGAGATGGATAAAAGAGTATTTTGACCATTTAAATGTACTCTATGCTTAGAGCCTTTTTCTTTGTTTTTCTTTTCATCTTTTATTTATTTATTTTTTTTTTTGGATCATTGATCGCACCGTTATATTTATCAATACTTTTCTACACTTTCACACTTTTTAAAACACTATTCTAGATATTTTAGGGCTTGTTTGGTATTCTTTATTTTTTCATTTATAAACTCACCTACCCTTGATTTGACAACTATTCAACAATCACTACATATTTTAAATTTTAATTAAACCTCCACGACTCATTTTCACTTTTTATAAATTCTCTTTATAAATTGTGTTTATAAAGAGAAACAAACGGCTTACTTTTTGATAGCGTTGAAGATCTTCACTAGACGATGATTAAAAACTATGCTGATGGGGTCTCGTGTATAGAACCTCACTGTTTAGACCTAGCAAAGCATGGATGGCACATTGGCACTCCTCGTTTTTTCTTTCTACTTTTATAAGTGAAAGAAATAAGTTTGAGATGCCTCGTGTTTCACATGGGGTGAACGTACGCTATTCTTAGAGCCTTTTTCTTTGTTTTTCTTTTAATCTTTTATTTATTGTAGTATGGACCTTTGAGTAAATTAATTATTGTACATCTGATATATATTGTGGTCTTGGTACATGTCAGGGCGAGAAGTCAATATCATCAGATCATATACAAGAGGCTGTAGATTACATAACTGATATGAAGAATGATATCGAGAAACTACAGGGCCGACCAGAAGAGCTTAAAGGGTAACCATCCACTTCCCGGCTACTCCTGTTTTCGGAAAAATCCATTTAGAACCCCCTGAAAAATCAGGATTTTTTTCCCTAACATTTCGGCTAAAGATTATCAAGTTTCGGCAATCCCTTTTTCTATTGTCTGACTTCGCCCTACTTCTAAGTTATTGGTTTGATCAAGCACATAAGAAGCATCAATCTAACAGTGGTTTGTCTTTATATTCTTGATTATACATAAAACGTACTGGTGGATTAAGTATATGTGAGCTTTTATTAACTTATAATTTCATTTCATGTATAATGGATGTCCATGTATAAGCTTTGGACGTCCTTTTCAGATCTATAGAAAAGTGTATTCAGATATGCATGTAGTTCAATATGAAATTATATTTCGCCTCACTTGATTCCATTTTTTTTAGGTTGACTACAAACTGACATTTCGGACTAAGACGGTAGATAATATTATCATTTCGATTAAAAAAAAATTGCAGACGGTAATCAATGCTCCCAATTTGTCCGTAGCTAGTAGCGTCGGTGCTTTTTAACATGTGTAACATAAAGAGTGTTGGAGTTCGAAAGGGAAATGCTCTGGTGGTTTACATGTGTTTGGGCCAGGTCAAGACATTGTTAGCTGTACCGGTTGAAAAGGATGAAGATTATTCTTTTTGAAAGTACGATTATAGATATATTGTAACAGTGTAAATGCATATAGACACTACAAAGTGAATCTTGAATTTGTAGCTTGCATTTTTAATATATATTATATAGATTTTGACAACTATAGAGACAACCACGTAACCTATAACAATAACTTATTGTTAGTAAATACGAGAAATAAAGGCCGGAAATTTTCTCACCAATAGTACAGTGACGACATCTGCACGTCGTCGCTATAGATCATGACATATAGCGGCGACATTTATGTGTCATCGCTATGATCAAGAAATATAGCAATAAAATATGATTTGTCCCAATAGAGTCTATTTTTAGGGACGACTTTAGTCGCCGCTATAGCCTACACAGGGTCCCACTTTCCATCATATGGTCGTCGCCATAGATGATACCCTATAAGGACGCTTCGGTTTTCGTCACTAAGGTTTCGTCGTTATTGCTCATATTCCTTGTAGTGAGAAACATATTTTTGCAAAACAACGTAAAGTGAATCAACAATACAAACTCTAATTATACAGGAAAATACCTCATGAATGGGAATCGAACTTGGACCTTTCTCAGTACTTCTGCCTTGCCCCTAACCAAGCAGACTAGGCTTCATTGGCTATAGGATGAGGATTAATGGTGAACTGTTGCACGGTAATATTAAAAAAATCAGTCCCGGTCTGGTGGTCTATAAGGCTGAGGCGAAGTTTCAAAAAATGAGCGCCTATAACAACAAATTGTTATGCATGTTGCCGCAGAACTAAATATAAAGTGAAAAAAACAGCGTAATAAGGAGCATTAAATTTGAAAAGAAGCAAAACAAAGCAAAACATGTTCTTAAAGACTAGATTATAACCATTATGTATAAAACTGTTTCAAAAAATTACTTAAATACCACATGCCTCGCACATTTGGAATCAATAATATACTAATAAAATGTTCACAATATAATTTTTCAACCATCTATATCTTAATGGACAACATTGTCAAATCACATGGTTCACCTCTAATATATCTTTATTAACTTTGTTCGGAAAACTTCTTTTTGCTGTGCCATTGAAACGTGTATATATAGTTAGTAATATTATTCTGTGGAAAAATACGGTTCAGTAGTTTTCATGCATTAATTGTATCACTTCAATTGTTATCTTTGCTCCATCTAATATGTAGACCTTGAAAACAAAGAAGAAAGAGAAGAGGAAGGGAGGGGGAAAAAGGAAAAAGAAAAGAAAGAGAGAAAACATGACCGTGAATTGCATGGAAAAATTATCGTATAAATCGGTCGTCATGAATTTTGACCGTAATTTTCACCTCAACAATGAAAGAAATTGGAAGTGATACCTAATTTTCTCCACCCAAAAGGGCCCATCTCACTTTTGGACTTGAGGCGACCGCCTCGTTGGCCTTACGGAGGGACAGACCGTGAAAATTATTCATAAAGTTTCAATCGACTCTCATTTCATTTCATCCATGATTAACATCGCCGCCAAAGAGAACTTCACCAAACTGTGAGCTGCATAATTTGCTTCCCCACTATTATATATTCTGAAATTTGTCTTCTTCGAATCATCATGTAGTCTTCTAAATATTGCACACTATGGACCTTCAAGTGCTCTCATTCCTCTTTAATTCATACAGGTTGAATAAAGTTAATTGGAGTAACTCATGGATGTTAATTATATATTGATTATTTATTTTATCTTTATTCCATGTGAGATTTATCCAAATTTTCTAAGGAGAGTACACATCTTGTGTGGCTGCATGTGATTGGAGCTTGAGGGACCTTCAATCCCCTAAGCCCCAATCAGATGCAGCCACACAGGGATGTACTCTCCTTAAAGAGAAAGTAATACTCTCTATAGCAGGATTGGAGATTTATCCCTTGACAATATCCACATTTACTTTATATATTCCCAGGCATCTTCTACCTATGTTTCATAAATATTTTCCAAACAAAAAATTCGATTTTTAGCTGTTAGTTAAAATTAGTCATCATAAGATAAAGGGAAATTAGAAATACCATTCAATAATTTTACTTTTTCAATAACATTTTGGAGAATAATAAATGTTCATGCTTTCCCTCTTTTTCTATGACAAGTAGTAAGCACATGCGATGCCATCTTACATAAAACAATGTACAATAAGGTGTAAAATTTTGCATTTTTTAGTTTGAAATTGTGATTTATTTTAAGCCTAAACACTGAATTTTAATACAAGAAGAGAAACCTTAAAAATTTTAGAATTATAACGTTAATATATAATATTGAGATACATTCATTATTTCTACAAATGGATATTGTTGCCAAATCTAAATAGAAATTCACAATTAGTAAAAAAAATCAAAAATTCAAAGACAATTAGGTTTATGATTTATGACATGACATTTCAAGCCAAAACTCACAACACCAAAATTGATGGGTTCTTTGGATAAAGTTTGCAACGTAATTTCCAAAGTTATAATCTACCCTGAAATCTTAAATCAAAGACATTAATGAATATGATATGTATTCATCCCTTAACAAAAATATATAATTAATGATGCAAATTCACGTTTTTGAAGTTCAGGTATTTGAAATAAATATTCGTGTATTCGAAATCTTGTTTAGCAATATAATATTATAGTGAATTTTGCTGAGAACATTGATCAAAACATTTAAAAAAAAAAAAAAGAATGTTACTGTGTTGATGGAGACTAACTTTTCTCATAATGCACTACAAGAAATGTTGCCTACAACGGCGACAATTTCCGACAACCCCAAAATTCGTCACTACAGCTTCTGTTGCAGCAACTACAACCAGTCACTGTAGTAGGGTAACACCTGTAGCGGCGACATCTTGATGTGTCGCCGCTATAGGTCCCACCTATAGCGGCGACATCAAGATGTCACCACTACATGTCCTACCTACAGCGGCGACAAGTCTCAACTATAACGGCGACATGAAAGTTGTTGCTATAAAGCTTGGCGGGAACATTTCCCGCTTTTCTTGAACCCTATACCGACGACTTTTTATTGCTATAGATACTATGTTTGTCGCTATTGTTTTAGTAATTTATATAATATATATTTTATATGCAAGTATTGTATTGAAAATTGCCTCAACTCAATTGGTGAAGGACTTGGAGTTAGAAGGGGAGCTCCCGGGTTTGAGTCCTTGCGGAGGCAAAATAATGCCTCCATTAATTATGGTGGAAACGGGTCGGGTTGTGGGGAGGGTAGGTTGGGCCGGATTGCGGGTCCGGTCAAAATTTTTTTGTGACCCACGTCGTCGTTATAGGTGTCGTCGTTAGAAGTCTGGTAGTTGTCGCTAAGAGGCTATAGGTACGGGCCTATAGTAACAAATTTGCCGTCGCTATAAGGTTATCGCAATGACAAATCGGCCTATAGCAGCAACTACAAGCAACAACTTTTGTAGTGATAGTATATTGATAAATCTCACGTTAAATGTCTCATGATTTTAGATTCTATCATTTTGGTCAAGAAATGCTATTTGTACATACAATGTGTACAATTTTTGTACACACGCCCCTGAATTTACCCACACATTTCAAAAATTGTGATTTCAAAGAAGATTGGGTAAAGGACATTTAAGTAAATACAAGAGAGTGTGTGCAAAAATTGTACATCTTGTGTGTACAAATATCATTTCTCATTTTGGACGCATATACATTTCATATTAAATTTCAATGGTAACGTTTAATTTATACCAAATAAAAAAGGATTTGCAAGACATTGTGACTTTTAAAGTTATAATCATTAGTTAGATTAAAATCATTTTATTCCTTCAAGAAGAATCATTTTAATAAAATATTAAATTCATTTGTGTGAAGTTAAATATATATATATATACACGCATATATATATGTATATATACTTGGGAGTCTTTTTTTTCTTTTTTTTTTTGGCAACTAAAAAGCCTTGTGGAAGTTGAAAGGTGAAAATTTCATACTCATGAATTGATTAAAGTTATTAATTGATTAATTAATAATAATAATGAAATAAAAGTAATTAAATAGTAAATAGGGATATTAATAAAAATTAGAGAAATAAGTGGGGGTGAAATACGAAATCAAAAGTTTCCCACTCATTCTCTCTTTTTATATACTAGTTATAAGTACATGCGTTGCATGCTTTATGGAGAAGGTGAAAAAAATGTTCATGTATTTGCAGTAATAATAATATTATAGTGAATGTTGTTGAGAATAATGACCAAATCGTATTAAAAAAAAAAAGAACAAATGGTACTGGCTATATATAGACTAACTTTTCTCATAATAGTATATCGACATCTCTCATGTTTGTCAAATGGGGCATGATAGATCAAATACATCAAAGAAGAAAGCTAATTATTTAAGATTACATTCCATTATGTGTTTTTAAATTACATTGTTATTATGTTAATATATATGTTTTAGCATTAATTTGAATTGTAACAGGCGTAGTACTATACAAAATGAATTTATAAAGTAATTTAATTTTTGTAATCGTATATATAGAAGATTTACTTGTTAAGTTAGAATCATTTTTAATAAAATATTAAATTCATAAGTTGTGTGAAAGTTAAAAGAGAATTTGGAAGGTAATGAAAAGTTTAACATTTATTATTATTATTATTTGGCAGAAAAAAATTAAACTTTTATGAATATTTAAAATTATCACTAATAGTTAATAATGAAAATAAAACTAATTAAATGCTAAAAGGGATATTATTGTAAATTAGGGAAATAAAATAGGGGCGAAGCGGGAAATCAAAAGTTTCACACTCATTCCATCATTTTATATATAGTAGATTTTAGACTAGTAGATTTTAGACTATATTCACACGGCATGTTTTGCTAAGGGAAAATTTCCCAAAAGGTCCCTAATCTTTGCAAAATGTAGCCATTTCATCCCTAACATTTTTTTCAACATTTAGAGTTCTTAACCTTTTAAAAATTATCATGGAAGGTTCCCATGAATAGAATATATCCATTTTGACTGTTCAAAGGAAAAAAGAATGACCATTTTACACCTCATATTAAATTTAGAATAAAATGACAAATTGCTTTTAAATAAAAAAAAGAATAAAAATTCTCAATCCCCAACGGGGATGGTGGCACGTAACTCAAAATTCAATTCTCACATATGATGAATGAGATATCTCATGAAGCATTATAATATACACATTCTGGCATCTATCGTCATCTTCTCATTCACTTGTTAAATCAAACTCTCTGATCATATATGCCAAGGGAATGGAGGGGAAATAGATCTCTCACTATCAGTAAGTTTTGCCAAATGGGGTTGTGAGTCGGATGGCAAGAAAAACAATAGTATTTATTATTTTTTCTTTTTTAAAAAACAATTTTATTATTTTTATTTTTGTTTAATGGGAGGGGTAAGAAAAAAATTTTTTTTATCATTTAACAGTCAAAAAAGATGGATTCCATTTATAGGGACTTTCTGTGAGAATTTTTAAAAAGTTAGGGGCTCCCAATGTTGAAAAAAAAAGTTGAGGATGAAATTGTTACATTTTATAAAGATTAGGGTTCTTTTGTGAAATTTTCCATTTTGCTAACTACATCACATTTTATTGATAATGAAGATCCTTAATTTCTGCTTAAAATCTCATTTAGGTCTCCTAATTTTTTTTATAGTGCATTCTTATTCATCAACTTTTCAATTAATTAAATACTCTCTATAATCACAAATTTTTTTAGCAAACTTTTATGTTTGTTGTTTATCTTGCTTAGAATCACTTGGGAAGAAATAAGCACTTTTGTTATCTCGTAATAGAAATTTTTGAAAAGTATATATTACAGTCTACAATTTTTGTTTAATGAAAATTTGTTCTATATTATATGATGAAAAAAAGTTATGATCACAATTACAAAAAATCAATAGAAGTTAAAGACATATAGCGCAATTAAAATGTGGTAGCATAAAGGAAAATTGAGGGGTGAATATAATATAATTACCCTAATATTTTTAATCCTCGTGGAAAACAAAGTTGACCAAATAATTGAGACGGGGGAATATATACACACATATGTACAAATTAAGTACTCCTTTTTTTTTCCAGTAAAGATAGGCCTATGTTCCTTTTAAAATAATCTAAAACTTTCTTCATTTAATTTCTTAATATTATAATATGTTTACCCTAATTTATTGCATATTTTAATAAATAAAAAAGACAAATAAAGAGAAATATTAAATAAGTGAAATGGTATATTAAGAAATTATGCTCTTAAATTGCATTTTCCAATAACAATAATTGAATTTTCTTAATCTATGTGAACAATAAAGTCGTGCTTAGATCATCTCCAGACTGCAATAACAGACTCTTTAAATTTAAGGAGTATTTTATGCATTTTAGAGCATCTGTTTAGCAAACTTGCAATCAATGAATAAATGCTTGAGTGACTCTTCTGCACTGGAGAATGCACACTTGGAACCTAAAGATATTCCAAACCTACAGTGCAAAACATCATCAGTAGAAAGCTAGCTAGGAATGCTGCAATTTCCAAGTGAAAATGAAATTTTACAAGGAAGTTTAGGATTCCAAATTCTGTTGAAGTGTCTATATGTATATTGCTTGTTTCTACTCTGTCTAATGAGCTCATGGCAGCTTTCAGTGTTAAATTCTCCATGGCTACTAAGTTGCCATTTAACTTGATCAGCTTTATTTGAGACAAGAATTTTCAAGATTTCTTTGGAAGAACAATCATCCCATCAGAAACTCAATTGTCCCTGACCAAGCAGCTTACTTCAGCTTGCTGAGATCATTAGACACTTTGTGAGATAGTATCATTTATCAGTCGAGCATATATCGCGTGAAGCTAATAAAGCTGCTGATTGGATGGCTAATTTTGGACACTCAATTCAGGGGTTTCAGATGTTTCAAATATTGTCAGAATTAAAAGGAAGCATCACACTGAAGCAGCCGGAATTATTCCATACATTTGTCAGATGAGAACTTAAATAGGATTCAATCTCAGCATTATTTGTAAGGGAGAAGTACTCATCATTTTCTAATTCCTGCATTGCAGTTGGAATAGTACTCCATTTTTGTCTTATAGTTTCTCAAATAGGAATATTGGATGTAATCTTTTCATTGGAAGGTAAGGTTCATATGTCCTCCTTTCCTTGTACATATTTTCTCTATGCAATACATTGCATCTCGGGCTTGAACTTTCGAGTCAAGAATTTTTTTTTTTGAAGAAAAAAAAAGATAT
>CAVNYN010203854.1:0-16178 GCA_963692815.1 Nyctanthes arbor-tristis | reverse complement strand
CATGACGCCAGATTATTCATCTTACTTACTTAATTTGGTAACCAAATGAACTAATACGGAGTAGAGTGTGTTAATTCTTTTCTTCTCTAATCTCTCTTTTATAGTGTTAATTGCTGCTTTTGAATAGGTGAGGTCCACAACTCTAGATACATGGCTACCAGAGCAGGTTGCTTTCATGCAATGTAACTCTCTCTCTCTCTCTCTCTCTCTCTCTCTCTCTCTCTCTCTCTCTCTGTGGGTGTGGGCGTGGGCGTGGGCGTGGGCGTGGGCGTGGGTTAAGCACGTGACTGTATGGGTCTATCTCTATCTATTTCATTCGCTCAATGGGTAGCCCCTGAAAGGTAAACCTACTGAACTAGATGATTGTTGCTGGTTTGTCTGTTGAACAAACTCAGAAATGGTTTTCATTCTTCTTCATTTTTATTTTTTTCTCTTTTTTTAAGGGAAAAGCAATTTTTGAGACCAGATTCCTAAACTGTTCCTAATAAAGGCAGTGAATTTAAGAAAAGGTATTTAGTTTGCATGTTTCCAAGGGATTTATATCTTATTATTTTGACACTAAAATTGTGCAAATATTCTTCATTCTTGTCACCATATAGAGTGAGATAAGAGCATCGAGCAAATAATGCACTAAAAAATCAGTGGTAATTGACTCATGAGCAGTGGAAGGAAATGACGGAGAAGAACTCTCATTCAGAAACTTGTTTCCTGAAGTTATGAATTTTATTTTTAGAACATATAGTGCGTTTTCTGAATCAGAACCGGTGCGACTTCTGAATCAGAACCTTCTTAATCTGTTTTTTTCATTTTGCAGTAATGACCAATGAGAAGGCCAACAGTTACTGGGAAGCAGATCTGCCACCAAATTATGACAGAAACCCAATAGAAAAATTTATTCATTCCAAGTAAAACGTTTTTATACTTATTTTTATTTTTATTGCTATGACATCTATGCAGGCATAAGCAATATTAAAACAAGACTCTCCTCTCTAAGCTTAGCAAACTAGTTGTTGTTCTTAGGTACGTGGAGAAGAAGTGGGCTTCTAAAACTTTCATGCAACCAAACCCTGAAGTAGGTCAAAACGATTATAATACAAATGGATCTCTAGGTATTTCCAGATGTGAAATTCCAAAGAGAGCAAGAAAATATTCTCTGGAGGAAGAAGCTTTTAGCAAGCAAGTGACACAAATTGCTCCTCCAACAAGAGCTCGTGGGGTAATGCTTGCAGATTGTTGAGCTCATACATATCTGCTTCAAAGAAATTTCTATTCCGACTTTAGCCCGACTATGCTTGGTGTGTATGATAAGCCTCCAGGACTGCGACAGGGCAGTGTATAGAAATGAAAGCAATTTTCTACTCTAAATTTTGAACATGATCTCCATAAGTACTAGTCAATGTTTGACGTACACGAATTCAAGACTCTTTTCGGTAGTCTCAGAGAAGCCACAGCACAAATAGTGCAGTATCCTCTGAAATTTAAATAAGATTAGACATGCAGCATGAATCTGCATTGATCGCATACCATGTCTATCAATATATAATCAACACAAATTGCAATCTTTTGAGTCATCTTATAATCTGCAACCTCATCTTATAATCTGCAACCTTACTGATAGTTAATATAAGATAAGCAATCAGCGTTCCATTTTGAGATTTCCTTATTTTATAATTTATATGATTCCAACTCATTATTTACTTCAAATGTTTGTTTTCTTTAAGCTGTTTTGGCCATTCTCAACTGTAGCCAAGAAAATCCTGGGAGTGTGACCCATAATTCATTTTGACAGGCTTCAATGGATTTGATGAACGACATCATGTCAGCTCCCCCAAAATCTCCGGAAATAAGTACATCTCGTAAAAGTGTTGATACTGCAACAGATCTCTTCAGTTTGCTCTATGTTCCGGATACAAAACAAGAACGTGTTGTTGTACCCCCATCACGCTGGGCTACTTTTGATTGTAAGATTACTACTTCTAATTTAATCTATTGTTTTTTCGAGAGTTCTGGTAATACCATTACCAAACAAATTAAGAGACCTGGTAGTTTACCTTGACTGCCTCATTTATAGGCTCTGTGTGTGTCTGAATAGCGGGTTTAACATTAGACCCAAAGTTGACATGGATAGGTATCATATAAACCGTCTTGGGATTTAGAACGGGTTCAAATTGGAAAGAGAGTACCTAACTTTTGAAGATTAGCTGTGATTTATAACTTGACACGGAATTAATTACGAGCTGATGCATTCAATAGAGGAAGAGATATATTTGATGGACCACAAAGAACTTATGTACTGAAAGCATATGTGAGAATGAAAGACGGAAGGGCTTCTTATGAAGGTATGCTTCAAAACGCTTCTTCTTTATATGCCAATCTTCACCTTTTGATAGACAACTATAGTCCACAACTAATTAAAGCTTGATTGTTGTTTATTTTTGGTTCTTTGCTTTCTGTTGATGATTCGTTACTCGTCCTTTCTTCTGAGTTTCTGACTCCATGCTTCAGGTTCTTGATTAACCAACATACTCATGATCTTATAACCATCCATTTACAACTCTGAGTTTATCCGTGTAACCGTCATTTGGAATAGCAATTCATTTTATTGAGTGTTTAAATTGGCTTTTCGTTCTGGAATCAAGAATCTGGAGATCACTTTCTAGCGGTGAAGTGTGCCAAGCATACAAATGTCTGTCTCTTCTTCCTTCTTTGCCATTGGCTTTGGTTTGTTTATCTTGTTATTTATACAAGCTTGGATTTAAAACACTGAAAACCTTGTCTATATTTATTGGAGTTTCTTTTCTTGCTTTGGAGATATAGCATGTACACAATTTCTATTATTTGAAGATATAAATTGTTGTCAAATTACAAAATTGAAGGAATAGACTGAGAGAGAGAGATTGTAACACAATTTTCTCGGCTGAAAGTCTACCTGTCAACTTGTTAATTCGGAAAAAGTTGGTTTGTCTTATTAGTGGATCGGACGAAATACCAGGACAATGTCAATTGATGATTATTGGTTAAGTTAACCGGATGGTTTGTGGATGAACCTGAAAGAATGGGATTTATCATCACTAGTGATTATCTTTAATTTCGGTGTCATTGAATGGCGTGCTTGACTACTCCCTCCTTCCCATAATAAAGTTCACAATTCTTGTTTCATCTGTCTAGCACCAGATTTCTGGTACTAGACAATGACGTAAAATAATAACAACTTATATGAGTATATATCACCCCTAAACATCATATCAATGACTGATATTATGTCACATCATTTGTCTGACGCCATAATAATGTCACACGTCTAGTGTTATATCATTTCTACTCAAATTATAGTAAACTTTTCTTAATAAATTTTGAGTTTTCGTAATAAATTTTGTGTCTTTCTTTTTTTTCTTTTTTTTTTTTTTTTTTTTTTTTTTTGAATTGCAAAGGGAATGTTGGGAAGGTGTAGGCCTGGGCATCGGGTCGGTCAAGCCGGGTTAGGCACAAAACCGATAGTTCGGTTTTGGATTCTACAACCTGAAACTGGCCCAACGGAACGGTGAACCAGACCCAAACCGACCCACGGTTCGGGTCGGCTTGGGTTTCAGTTTTGGGTATTTTTTTTGTTAATCTTAATGAGCCGATTTTAGAGCCCAAAAGGAGTAAGACAAGAGATTTTTTTTTTTTATTTTAACCTGAAATTTGGGCCACACTTTGATGCCCAACAGAAAGGGGAAAAAGAAATAAGAAGCAGCCCACAAAATGGAAACAAAAACCCCAACGCTAAGTCTGTGTTTGAACGTTTCAGCAGTCATTGCCAACGTTGATCTCTCTCTCCCTCTCTCGGTTACCGGACAAGGCGGATGTTGTAGTAACGGCGGCAGAAGGGGAGAAAGGGAGCGGCGGCAACAGCAGCAGCGATCCGAAAGGAGGGAAGAAGGTAGCGGCGACGGTGGTCTGGCAGAAAGGAGAAGAACGGAGCAGCCAACAAAGTTAATTTAGATTTTAGGGTTTAGATTGATAATTTTATTTTGAATTGAAATCTAGATTGGTAGTTTGAATCTTTGATATTTTAAGGCTGATTTTAGGAAGCAACGACGGTGGCGTCGTAGGCAGAGGCGGCGGAATGAGCAAAATTAGGGTTTTATTTTGTGTGTTGATTTGAATTGTTAGGTTGGAGAGAAGTGATATTTGAGTGTTTGATAATGTATGTATTCTAAAATCACGCTCGACCAATGCATTTTTAAGGGAGAAATTTTTTTTTTTTTTTTAAAAAAAGTCCAAACCAGTTAAACCAAACCGGGCCGGTCCGGTTCGGTTTTGACTTGGTTGGCGGGGCCAAACCTCGAACCGAACTGAGTCGAACCGGTTCGCCCAGCTGAAACTCGCATACCAACCCAACTTCACCAGAAACCGACCCAAACCGGGTCGGGTCGGTCCGGGTTATCAATTTTTTCGCCCACCCCTAGGAAGGGGTATCGAACCCCTTTGATTAAAGGTATGGGAAGCCACTAAGATGCCATTAGACTCTATGAGTCTTGTGTTATTACTAAACAAAAGTAGAATTAAAATGGAATAATAATAAATGAAAAAAGCGTATATAACGAAAATTAATCTTAAATGTTATTTATCAATAATATTTATTTAATCCTCTTAAATATTGTAAAAATGAAAAGAGATTATCTTTGTGGGATAGAGGGAGCGTATTTAATTAGACCACGAGAAAGAAAATTTCCTAGAATTTTTAAGAGGTACCATCATAATAATCGGATTGATTTAAAACATGGTGTTAGTCACTATTGGAGTTAAATACTCCATTATTCAAAATAGTAATGGCACTATATATTACCGTTGGTTATAATAATAATCACTATAAATTTTAGATATCATGTTTTAAACCGTTTGGCAACCAAATATAAACGACATGATTTATAATTAGTGTCAAAGGCCATAGAGAAAATCTCCTTGAGAAAGGCTCCTTCTATTGTGCAAAAAATGTGTAAAAATCAAGAAACATTTCGTACGTTCGCCCACCACGAGACATGGGCAAGTAAGAAACATACACCCAACCTCTTATTATTACAACTTACATGTCAACATTCAAAGAAGTGGACATGCGCATTAACATACAATTTTTTAAAATGCGCCAAAATTATGTGATTACGTAAAATGTGAATGAGAGCATTCCCAATATTAGAGGAAAAAATCCTTCCCTCAACAAAATCAAATTGTGTTCATATTTGAGGGGGAAAAACCCATTGGGAGGGATACATTTGGCCTCAAATTTAAAGAATGCCCATCCAATTCTTGATATAAACGGTGACGTTATTTAAAAAATAAATGGGTTAATTCCAAAGTCATTTGGAAAATATAAACGGTGACGTTAAATCCACAACGGCTACTAACGTCATCACATAAATAATACACACGAGTTATTTTTGAATATAAACATATTATAATACAACGTAAAATTAAATTTATATGATAAACCCAAACACATAAAACTCATATTCCCCCCCCCCCCCAAAATTTTCCATCCATACATTATTTGGAAATGGGGTTTTCCTCCAATTTTTTCCACTTTGGTTTTTTTGGTCTGACTGTAGAAATAGATCGGGCTCTGAATTTAGAGCCCAACAACCAATTAGAAGGAGCCACGTGTATTTTATAATATACGTTGCCCCCTGTAATTGATGGTCGGCCTCCAAATTTGAAGCTCGATGTGTTTCTATAGAAAATTTAATGTTTTTTCCCTTTGACTTTTTAGATCCCAACATTGAAATTTGGAAATGGTCTGTGTATAGGTAGAACAAGCATCCAACCTTAAAACCCAAGCTCAACCCGACAACCCGGCCTGTTGATTGGTATCAATGAGGTTAAGCTCCGAAAGAAGAAAATGAAAAAGAAAACCTTGGAGCTTGTTTGATTCTCATTATTCACTCAATTTATAATTTTACCTATTATTGATTTGACATTTGATTTAACAAATACTTAATTAAACTCACATAATTCAAACTTTTTTACAATTTTAATATACATTCTACCTATCTCATCATTATAATGTTTACAAATTTTAACAAATAATGAGAATCAAACAAGCTCCAAGACAAAGGAGGAAATTGAAAAATGTTGGTTGAAACTAGCAAAATCATTTAAAAATATTTTAGTGTTAGATGCATGACCCCATATGATATCATATGTTATTTGAGTGCATCAAGACACTTCACGTAATTATAGTTTCTATGCAATGTTATATGACGCTATATAGTATTATATCTATTTGGAGCTAAATCAAAATGTTTACATGAGACGAGTTTTTTAAACGCAACCTAGCATGTAGTGGAGCGTGATTGATAACGAAAAAGTAGAAGATGATCCTACAAGATTTTGCCATCCGTGACAATGGGCTGGGCTACAGTTCTCATAAATCTCCATTTCCAAGACACTCTTGCTGCCCATTAAATGCTGTACTCTCATGACAGCTACGTTTCACTTCTTGATTGGCCACGACTCAATTTATTCTCACCCGACCCATTTGACTTCTCCTCCTCCTGGCCAACCCCCCCCACCCCATTTTTCTATGTATTTATTTTGCGTTCTTTTCTGCGTGCGTTTCCAGTCCTTTTGAACTCCCATTTTCTGCACAAAACTTGAAGGTATGCTTTCTTCTTTTCCCTTTGCCTTTTCCAGTACTTGAATGATGATCCACTCATGCATTCTTGGTTTGTAAATGTTCATGTAGGGCTCTCCCAAAGTGGAAGAAAAAAAATGGCCGAGAAAACTGCAGGTGGAGAAGAGGCTGATTCTGCAGTCACGACAGCATCAAAGAAGAAACTTTTGAGGAGGAACAGCTTATTCAACAAGCCATCATGGCTTCTTTGCACCATCGCTGGTACCGATTCAAAACCATTTTCTGGGTCTGTTCAGTTTCATGCATAACTATCACTGTATGCTTATGTTGTTGGTAAATTTCACCATGTTTTTAGACTTTCAGTTCACTTCTACTGTTGTTCAAGTCCGCCATGAAAACTCAGGCGTTGCTACAAGAAAACAGGGTAGGTGGGGTTTAGTGGGTATGAGATAGTGTATTAGACATAGATGAGAAGTCACTTTCACCATAGAATCAAGAAGAGTCCAATTCAAAAAGCCTGCAAATTGCCAGATTTTGCTGTTCTTACGTATTCTGCTACCTACCAATTTCTCCCTACTTGTTGTTTTCAAAATTTGAACCGTTTTGCTAAATCCGAACGTTGTTTTGCCTTGTTGCAGATTTGATTCTGATTTTGGGTTACTGCCAAATTTCCATATCAGCTTTTCCACTATCTTATATCATCATCCCATATGATTGCCCACTTTCTGTTTATGCCAAGCTAGATTCACAACTACTAACACTCGCTCACATTAGCACATAAAACCCAATTGAGAATGGCTTAAGATAATATGATGATATCACTAAATTTTAAATTTCAAATGTATGGGACCATTAGAATCCATATATTAAACTAAAATTTCAAACTTCAAATGCATCAAGGCCAGAAAAGGGTAAACCCGGTCATTAATTTAGTTCAATTCAAATTTGGTTCTTTCAGATTTGGATGAGAGGATAAAGCAAGTGACACTGAATAGTTCCACAGAAGACAATGTTGACAGTTTTTCAGCAAGAGCCAATTTCTACTATGAAGAACGCCCTCAGCTGCTGGCCTTGCTGCAAGATTTGTACAACGCTTGCCTCTCTTTAGCCGATCGTTACTGCCGAGAACTTTCCAAGAATCACCGCCCTTACCAGTATTCCTCCCCAGTCCCACAATTGAAGTTTGACGATAATGGTCAGATTGATGGAGAAGCCATTGATTCTGATGCTGAGAGCTCACTTTCGTTCCACGGGCACGATTGGGACAATCAGATTGATCGTGATATGATAGTAGTAGACTTGGTCATGAGGAATGTGGACTGTGAGTTTGTTCTGAATGAGCTTAGGATAGTGGAGAACAGGTGGAATGAGTCATTGAAGAAGATAGAGTTGCAACAAAATTTGCTGGATGTGCTGGAATCAGAAAGGCTAATTCTTCTGAATGATAACGCAACTTTGGAATACAGAATAACGTCGTTAGTGGAAGAGAACAAAGGATTGGCCTTGGAATCCTTGTCTCTGAAGAGAAAGGCGGCTGAGCTTGCTCAGTGTCTGTTTAATATGAGGGAGGATCACAGGGTGTGCATGCTGAGTCGAAAGATAGAGGATCTTCAAGGGCAAGTATATGGGTTGGAGAAGAGAAACAAGGAGTATCAAGGGTACTTTGTCAAACAAGACAAGAACACAGGCAAAGAAGGCCATGGAGGAAAACAGGTGAGTTTGGAGGACTGCCTTCAGATTCACCGCGGTGGCAGTTACAGTCTGGGTAAGTGCCTCCATGTTCCTCGCGGTGGCAGTTACAGTCTGGGTAAGTGCCTCCATGTTCCTCGCGGTGGCAGTACCCGTCTGGGTAAATGCTTTAGTGCTGACCTTCAAAAGGATAATCAGAAGGTAAACCACAAGGTCGAAGGAGGAAGAGTTTCCAAGTTCTGGGGTAGGATCAAGAAGTTCGATTTGTTAGTCTGTGGCCCTTATCTCAACCCTACCTACTGCTAAGCAAAAGGATGCAACAATTAGAAATGAAGATTAGTATATTTTAGTAATATATCAGTGACATTCTAAGTCTTGTTACCTAACCTGAACTAATTTTACAACTATGTAGTAGAAAAAATGCAAAGTTATTTGATTACTATATTATTATTGTACTAATGTTGGTTTCCTATATTACATAACTCCCAAACTACGTTTGAGGGGCAGGCATTAGGAATAAAAATGGTACATACATCCTACTGGCTGCCATCAAATGCCATCAATTTATGAAAACATGTTCTGCGTGAAATGATGACTTCAACGATATAGGTGCTAACTTTATTGCTGAAGATGATAACCTACGTTCTCCCCGATATTGCTACTGGGACAACGGCAACTTTTTGTCCCAAGAGTAGCCACCTATGGATGGGCGAGTCAACGATCAATGGAGGCTTATGGTTAATGTAAATACCAGCGAGCAGGTGAAGAGATACATCCTCGAGGGGCCTACACTGATTACATTAGTAATGAAAGGTTATTAGAATATGTACGTACAATAAAGTCACTACAGGAGTGAACAGCATATGTGATCCAATATGGGGTCTATCAATGTAGACCATAATATGTACAAGTTGTACAATAATAATACAATGAAATCAATTGCATGTATAAAAACGTACAGGCACCAAGATTAGCAGATCCTTGGTATTATAGATCCCTTAAATGTGTGAATAATAATAAGCGAGTAGTAATTGAAGGTTCCACAAAATGTGTGGATAAAATGTGAAGCTGACATTTTTTTAATTTAAGCCATTCCAAACATGCTGTATTCTAAAAATGCTGTAGAATAGATACGTTACCTTAACCTTATATGCTATCTTTAGTTGTAGCAGTTCTACTATATGACTATATCTATTTCAGGGATTTGTTGGATCAAAATTTATTGCAAGACCTGATTACAAGGGGACCTATAGTGGCTGACCTTAACAGATACTTGATGAATTAAAATATGAATCCTGAGAAGCAGTCAAAAGTAATATACCTTCATTCCATAATTCTTCAGAACAAATGATGCCAAACATATAATCGAATCAACCCGAATTTGCATCCGATACTTTCTCCCGAAGCTTTGCAATTCGAGACTGAAATAAGAATGGTGGTAATAAGTTAACTGTCAACCTTCTTAGACATGACTAAAAATGTTCTAACACCATACGTATGGCACCATATGGCCATGTGGCGTTTATCGGAGTATGTGGTGCCATACCATATGGCGTGTTTCAGTTTTGAAGCAACAGATTTTATAGTAATGTCCATATGATTTTTAATCTTTCACAAAAAATGACATTCATATATATATATATATATATATATATATATAAGAAAGAAAGAATTAAATTGCCAAAGGCCAAGGAGGAAACCAACTCTGAGACAACTATAAAAGCACGACAGGGCACAGGCCCTATAGGCCTTGGAGGGAACCTACAAAGTCCAAAAGAAACAGCAAACAACGACCTAACAAAAGCAAAGAAACACAAAAACAAAGAAAAAGGAAAAAGAAACGAAGAAGAGCCAACAAGAAATGCGAACTAAGAAGCATTTTCTCCATTATTGGCACCATCCCGGTTAGAGACGAAATGGCATTCATAATTGATAAATAGTATGCACCAATTCACACCAGACAGAACATTTATATATATTCAGTACAGATTGTTTAGCTTGGAAAAATAAAAGATGAATAATTTTGTCTCCTTCAACTGATTAACCAGCCACCAACCAACTCTGCTGATTAGGTCAAGTTTCGATTTGAGACGAAAGCACCATATGATGGGCAGCAAAGGTTAGTGTCAGTTGGGCTCTCACCTTCTATAAATTATAATTCAAATCACACCAAAAAGAGCATGCATATCAGACCTGTTCCAGCTAATTCCAATATTTGATTTGGCAAAATGCTAAGAATACCTTGAATGACTTAGACCGACGAATTGAAGGCTCTATTTCCAAAGCTACTGAATAGGACTTTTCTGCTGCTTCAATTTGATCCATCGCCATTAAAACATCAGCATGGCAAATATAAGCCTGCAATTTAACATTGATAAGACCTTGATAAATCTAGGTCCTTAAGTAAGTCAAATGAAGAATTGACAAGCATACATATATTATGAAGACATGTGAAAATGTGTTTACTATGAGAGAGAGTACAATCTACAACTATTGGATTGTAGGAAATAATATTGAAAACCTCAACTTGAAATGCAAACTATATTGCCAACAGACATGAATGCTTTATGATGTGAACATGAACCAATAATATATTTCCTCCGCTCTCAAAGAGTATGTGTAGACATTGTTGACCAGGGACGTTCAAGCTTTATATCATCTCCCAAGGAAAATGTCAAATATCATGGCTGTGCAAATTCTGTAAGTTTACACTTCACAAGAAGTGCAAAAATATAGCTAAATTCCAGATGCACCTCTGCTAAAGGATGTCTTCTAATAAAAAAATTAAATCACCTCATGATAACTGGAGGCAAGATTCAAAGCCTTTGAAGCATCTTCAAGTGCCCCAGATTTGTCTCCCATTGCTAACCTTGCTGCACACCTGACTAAAAAATACAGTGCAGTGAACTATCTTCTCATGAGAGATCCTTCATAATGCAGTGCAATACTAAAGGCGCAATTTGCGAAACTTAACTTACTGCAGAAAAATATCAATACTATTAAACATCAGTGAATCAGGAAACAGGCTTCAACTTTGATAAAAATATGGGGAAAGGGAAAGACATATATGAAAAGCTTGTGTCCATTATAATGGAATGATCAATTGCATTTGGTTGGAAACTAACATTTGCAGTAATACGATATCTCACATCCTCCTGTCCTGATTTATATTTTAGACAATACAAAGGTTGGGTCTTTTGAGGATAACTGGATGAACTTAAGAGGCTACAAACCTGTCCTTGTACAAAATATGGACTCCCCCAAACGCATTAAGATCTATAGCCTGCAAATGAAAGATAGGATTTTCTTTGTCATAATCAATGCATCTCTGCAGCATGTTATGTGCTTCAACTATAAGTTCTAGGGAATAGAAAGGCATTGAAGAAGCCGACCTAGTATTTTAAACACATTTAAATGTTATGCTCCCATAAAAGAAACTGACCCCAGTAACCAACACTGGTGAAGATATTAAGCATGTCAATCTCAATTACAAGAACATAGATTATGTTAAACAACAAATTGATAGAAAGACCTACACAAAAAGCTTAGTAAAACTAAAGCAGGTCAGTAAAACAGTGATTCACACAAACTTGGATGTTATTCAAGAAACTGAATCAAAGGTTCTAAATTTTTGTTTGTTTTAGACATTTATCTGTTCAGAACAAATAAATTTAACCCCTTAACTACAGCATCAGAAACAAAATTACTGTACCTGAGATAGCAAGTCACTAGCTTCAGAGAAATTCCCTCGGCTCATCTCATCCTCAGCTCTCTTTCTCAGAGCCAATGCCTTAAAAGAATTCTCAGAAGCACTCTCTATCTCACTTCCATCAACCCCGCAGAAAGAGGCCATCATATTGGCGGCCTTAATGGGAGTCCCACAGTGCCTGAAGAAAACGCCCTCAGGCAAAACGACGACGTTAGGGCCAGCACCACACCGGCCGAGACACCCGCAGGTAATCACAGATGCATATGGAGAAGCAATTCCAGAAAGCACTTGGAAGATTTCCAAAGAGCCCTGTCTTCGGCAAGACCTGTCCGTACACACTCGAATTTCGATTTTCCTCTGGGATTCTTGGGAAGGTGAGGCATCAGCATGCTTTGGCGTGCAATTGGGAGCTGAACGTAAGAAAAATGGAGAAGAAAGGGGAGGAGAATTGGCGGCGAAAGGGGTGGCGCCCGGATTTGCATTCATTGTATTTGATTGTCCAATTCATCAATCAACAATACGCCACACACCATATCCATAACCAGGAGGTGACTTCTGGAATCTGAATTGGCATCTATTCTCTTCTCATCTCATCTTTGGAACTCATTCATTTTCAAGTTAACTTGTACTGCCCTTAATTGTACCAACCGATTATTATTATTATTATTATTATTATTATTATTATTATTATTATTATTATTATTATTTTGGGTGTTGAGAAGGGTAGGATAAAATTAGATGTTGTCTAGTTTTTTTTATTTAAATTATATTCTTTTATTATCATTAATTTTTTTTGAGTTCAAAAGTTGACGTTGGAGATATGAAGATGAAAGATTATCAATTCAGTTTTAACACCAGCGACTGTTACTTATGGTGTCATTCGTTAATATGCATACATACGGGTCAATGACAACTGAAACTAACTTTAAGGGCACAAGTTTGTTGGCTTTTCAAGTCCCAATTGCCAAATTTAATCTTACAACTTTTCCATAAATAACAGAACAAGATATTAGCCATGGACCCTTAAACATATACCTCTAGCTTGATATTGTAGGCACCTATGGCCTCCAATATTTACTTCCACTATAGGAATGCACGTGAACCATTAGGAATGAGACAAGGTAAGGACATACCTTTTGCTCTCAACCACAAAACTAGAGCGGCACAAATATAATCCAATAGATTTGAGCCATTTGACGTGATCATTTTTGTTTGGGCCCTAACCAGGTTGCAAACTCTCGCTCAATGAGAGTGTCCTAACCACAAGGGTTTCCCTGCCTCTTAACTCTTACTCAATGGGTGTGTCGTAAGTGCAAGGGCTGCCTTACCTCTATGTTTCGAGGTGAGACTATTTTAAAAATCTAGATGATAAAAACATGTATAGGCAACAATATAAGTCTATTTTTCACCTAATGAAATGCACTCATATCTTCAAGTGGGCTATCTCTATTCAATAAGGTCATAACACTTTAAAAATTGAAGTAATCACTTTGTTATCTTATTCTCTGAAGTCGCTTCACTTGAGTAGGGGGAAATAGGTCAACTGATAATATAGACACAGCACGTGAAATGGTGCGCCTGACATATTTAAGTATTTCTCCTTAATGACACACATTACATATTGAGGTAACGCCACCTCATTGATCAAGATTATCACATTATCTTGACATATTAAAAGGCTCATCCATGGTATATAAGTAATTGTTACTTAAATTGGCAGGTTAAAAGTTGGAACATGTTAAAAGAACAAAGAATTTATTGGCCCAAATCCTTATGATTTTTTTATAAAAAATGTCCTCATGATTTGCACGAGTTTTCTTGTGACGTCAATATCCACATCTTGTCACTTCGTCCAATCCTCCATGAAACAAGCTGAACTCCAAGCCATGTGACGAATTGTGCCGTAGCTTGGCAGCTAAACTCCCCGCCATAATCGCCTCTGTTAACTACCGTCTCACCCGGAGTATCGGTATCCTTGTCAATACATCCTGGTTAACTCCCAAGATATAGACAAGCTAGCCATCGGCGTACACATCCTGGTTCAGCCATCTTTCGGGGCTAGGAATAGACACAAAGCGAGCTCAAGGTGACTAAGGTGTCTATACTCGACCTCAAGAGAACGGACCAGTTGTGGACTATGTTTCTGCCAGAGGGTGCTAACAAAAACCACCAAGCCGCAAATGTAGAAGCCAACTTTGAGGCTAATGATTTGATGAACACAAAATTTCCGAGGACTCCAGTGATTTGTAGGAGGATTTGATCTGTTATAGGATTGGTAAATTAGGTATGCTCAGGGCTTGAAAAAGTGTGGGAAACAGGTGGAATTGATCAAGTATCCTAATGCATTTCATAATTCCTATGGACTTCCATGTTGAGTTTAGACACACCAAAAAATAATTTTTATTGTATGCTTACAAAATAATTTTACACAAATGAGACACTAAATATATTACCCTCGCACAGATTATTACTGCACTAACTCTGACTTACTTGAGCACACAACAGTTGGGCTCAATTTTTACTCACATCTCAATTATTTCACACGCCACCATTCTCACCTCTAACCCATGCATACCTATTTGACTCCATTTTCACTCTTCTTAACTCACTTCTAACCCTACCCGCTAAACACTTAATTTTTACTTCATTTCATCCACTCAAATGCAAACGGGGCCGTTGTTGAAAAGATGTCTAAGGTCTAATTAGTTGGACTGAGTTTGATCGGGCTCAATTAATTAATTAGATTAATTAGTTGAGCCCCATCAATTGAAGGCCCATCAAAGCCCAGTAAAATTAGGGTTTTGCACCCTATAACTATAAATAGACATCATCTTGTGTTTAGGTTTTGAGAGAGAGTCGTAATGGGGAAAATTCTTATGATGAATTTTATACGATATGATCGTGGGTATTCTACCAATTTCTTACCAGCACATGAAGTTGACAGAACCATAAACATATTCCCATAAATCCGCCACGAAATTGTTCGTTGTTATGGGTTTCCAAATCCATTCTTACCCCGTGGATTACCGTTAGAGGCTGGATGTAGCAACCGAAAATTTTTCTATTTAAAAATTTTTATTTTAATCTACGTGTCGCTATGACTTGTCCAAATAGGTTTGAAAAGTCATACTTCGATGATGCGCCTGTTTAAGCCAAATGAAATAATATTACAAGAATGAAAAAATTGTAATTTAACAACAAAAACTAAGTTCAACTCCAATGATTCAAATTTATCGAATTAATTCCAATGACCAAATCAAACTTCATGAATAACAATCGAGCTATCAAGATTATACAATAAGCTTTGCAACTTTTAATTATTTCTATTAAGCCAAAATTTCCAATAACCCACACTGTAGTCCCAATCCTTTTTCATTTACCCTCTATATAAATACCACAACCAAGCTTTTCACTCATTAGAGCAAAGATAAAAGAAATCAGGTAACTCTCTCGCCCTTTTTGTTACTGCTACTCATTTTCTACCTCCATAACAGCCCCTCTTTTGACAAGAAAATATCAACAAGCTTCAAGTATGAACAATAACTAAGGAGCCACTCAAGAACTCTCAACATCTCTAAACTCAAGACAAGGAAAATCAGGTGCAAATAACTCCTTCCATTATTCCTATTTTTGTGCTAAAGATCACCATTCAACACACCATGTTCATGCTTCTAATCATGCTAAATGTAGACTACTCATCAAACAATCAAAACACTTTATATATACATTATAGAAATCACCATTATCTACCACAACAAACATCAAAAACAAAGAATTAAGAGGAAATTAGGCCTTGTACCATAATTTTAAAACATTTGGGATATTTACGGGTAAGTGTAAATACTTGCATATTTACACCAAATTGCTGGTTTTTTGCCTACCGTATTTTTCCTTTTTTTCAATTAGTTTATTTATTTCTTATTTTTCAATAACCGCACAAATCAAAAACAATTTAGTGGTATAGTGAATAAAGCAACTAATTGACAGTTTTTGAAAGATTATCCATTGTTTTTTTTTAGTTTTAATTAATAGATTTTCCATTGTTTTCTAATTGACAGTTTTCGAAAGCTTATCCATTGTTTTTTTTTAATTTTAATTTATTTTAGTATATTGACGATATCATCTATTATTCATTCTGAATTCAAAAGCAGATTTTGTTTGTTCTCT
>CAVNYN010203853.1:0-18626 GCA_963692815.1 Nyctanthes arbor-tristis | reverse complement strand
CTTCATAAACTAAGTACTTTCTTTTTTCATTCAATTCTTAGAGCATCTCCAAAACTTATGTTGTGTCTAAATAACAACCAATGAGAATACTCCACTTTATCAAGTGGATATTGTGAACAAAAAAGGGTTCTGCGATGCTGATGACATGAAAAGCCTCTAAATGACATGACATCAATAAAAAATAAAAAAATGGCCAAAAGGATGTCTACAAGTAGACACCAATCTAAGCACTGTCTATTTCACTTCACTCTTTTTCTCTCCACCTGCCTCCACTACCGACTTCACATGGAAGCATTGGAGATGGTTTTAGGATTTTTAAATGTCTATTTGCAAACATAGAGCCACATCATGTGAACAATGTCCATTTTCTTGTCAAAATAAATAGATAATGTCTCGTCAGAGATGCTCTCAGTCATGTAACTAATATGGATCCTCTTTCATCTTTATCAATAGGTACATTACCTCTAAAACATGCATCATTATTTATGATCACGAGTAATATCGATACCAACGGTGGGCAAGTTTTCTTTGATTTAAATTGGTTAGCTTTGTTGCTAGGGCAAAAAAAAAAAAAAAAAAAGTCTTCATGAACTATTGATTTAAATTGCCAGTGACAATTAGCGGTGTAGGAGCAAAGATAATAGTTCAATATGAGGTAAAAACCACCTTCATTTTGTTCCCGTAATGTTTCCTTTGCTTTACTTTACTTTTTAATAATTGACAGAGAAAATGTAATAGTAAAAAAATTCCAATGACATGATAATCATCCTTAATTCATAGTCACACCCTTTATAATAATTAGGAAAAATGAATAAGTTCGGAACCAATGGTAACAAGGTCCGAAGTGCGAGGATCATGAATGAAAATTTCCCTGAACCTCTGCAGTGCACCAACTTTAGAATGGCGATGAAATGTAAAATCATGGCGATGTGAGAGCTAGTCCCTGGTGGCGCCGCACATGTCGTGCCTTGGTTTTCAATTTTTTCAGCGATGTAGCTGGCGACAATTCCTTGAAACTCCAGGTTCCACTCCTATTTCCTATAATCTTACCATTTAGCATCATTGCAGTTTTTTTTTTTACCTCTAAGATTTCGACTAATGTGGACTTCAGCACGTGATTCCTGCAAATATGTGGCAATGGGTCTTTTTTTCCCCTACTGCTGAAGCGGAAACTTCATCGTTTTCTAATCTTTCTGATGGAATTTACGGGCTGAATGAGCTTGCTGCTAGGGCCAGCAGCAAAAACTGGTAGATGAGTAGTTAGTTGAATTTTAATGAGTGGACAAAAGAACTTGAGCCTTGAATTGCCGAAAAAGATATAGTATGTATTCAGTAGGTCTAGTAATTTTTCAACCATGAGGGAAAAAGAATCCTATTCTGCATTTGATGAAGCACAAAGTTTGTACTCGTTTTACATTTCAATACCAAGTTGTATTAAAAATATATATTGATTGTTACACTATGGATATTGGATTACTACTAGCTATCGTGGATATGTGTGATAATGATGGTTGTTGTGTAGAGAATAGGAATTAGGACTTGGCTATAAGTTGCCTTGGAGGAACGGGGATTGTTATTGTTGATACTGTGATTATGGGACTTGTTAATCGACAATTGTTACAAAATCTCAAACAACTATAATAATTACTCTAATTTCCTTGCAATGCAATTTCTTATATTATTTCAGAACTAAATCGAGAGATTTGACTGAAAGAGAGGTCTTCTTTTAATTTCAAGTAGAGCTCTAGTGCAAATTAGTTTGAATAACATGTTTCAGTTGATTTTGAATCCTAGATGGATAATTCAAGAAGAAAGTTGTTACACTCGTAATTGAGAATTTCTAGAGTCATGATGAGATTAATCTCCAGAAAATTGCTAGAGCAATTGCATCCATGTAACTATCTACAAAGAATATACCAAGATAACTAGTAGCCAAATTCTCAACCGCATGGATGTACCACTGTAATAAAAGATGTTCATTCTACCGGCTGGAGTATTATCTCACTGAATCAATATAATAGGTGTAGGATTTCCTCTAACTGGAATTTTAGATGTTAAATGTATTAACTAATTTCTTTCCTCAAATTTTAAAGTTAAAGCATTTAGTATCAACAATTTGAGCTACATAAGTCTTGTGATAATTTTGCAAATCCTGTAATAAAGGCCTTGTAAATATAAAGTTGCTTTCAATATATCAACGCGGTGGTACTAAACTGAAGTCTATGTCGTGGATATGTGTTCTCTGATCCAAATCCTTATGCTGGACACCCTAATCATCTGAAGGAAGTTTAGTTACTGTTCTGCAAGGGGCTTAAGGTTATGTTCCTGCTTGGTGGCAACGCTGGGTTTGGAGTTTACTTGGTACTGGAGATTCTCAGAATGGTGAAGATCAATAGGTTAAGATCATTCATCCATTTGCCTTTAATAAATCATTTCAAGTTCATTTTGAAGTCTCCTGACTACCACTTTGGCATTTATGGAGCTTCAATGAACTCCACCCCCCCATTTAAAAAGAAACACACACACACACACACAAACACACACAAAAAAAATCTAACCATTTTAGATAGATTGGCCAATGCCCTATGGCTGCATAAGATTCTCTCAGAAGTCTTCTAGAGAGTTGCTTAAATTTCAATTCAATTGAAACTCTTTGGAGCTTGTTTTTCACATATTTTAATCTAAATAAAAGGTTGATTAATAGTCAAACTTCAAATCTAACCTCATATTCTCTATTAAAAAATTATCTTCCACATTTTCCTATAACGTTTCTGTAAATCTCCACGACACCTTCTTCCAAGAAATCTAATTTCAAAATATCCCTTTTCAAAAAGCTCCCAAGAATAAGCCCTTAGCTTCTCTATTCTATTATTGACTTTGCACTGGTTATAGAATTTCTATTTCTTATAGCTAATATTCACTTGTCATAGGCTAATGCAGCCACAATCCATGAACAGGAGGTATTGATGGTCCAAACTTTCAAGGACTTCTTGATCTTGATTTGATCAAATACAAATTTGCAGTGCTTCATTGACATTCCTTGAAATGTTTAAATTGCAAATTTTGCCTTGGTAGCCAGTTTTCTGTATTATCTGCATGCCTGTAGTTGTATCATTATCGTCATGTCTGTAGGTTTGTTTATGACCACCTACTCATGTAAATGTCATCTATGTATTCTTATGTAAATATCTATATTGTATGAATCAGGGGTTTTCCAGTTTCTATTGAGTTCTCACAAAAATTTACCACTATGTACTACTAATATATTGTGTAGAAACGGAAGTTTTGTTATTCTTAACTTAGAACAGGAACAAGTATCTTTATTAAAGTATTTGCGAGGCTGGCTATGGCATCATCAGAAGTATGGATACTGTGAACTCTTTTGTATACACATGTATCCTATCTATGTAAAGAGACATGTTTCATACTTGCTGCATAGGAATCTGAATTTCCCAATTCTTATGGTTTGCCAACTTGCAGGACCTGCTATGATAAACTCTTGCAGAACTACTTTCTTTTTCTTTCATTATTAAGACGTCTGCAGAAAAACCTTCATTTATTCATATCTTCGGTTTATTTTTGCAGTACAACCTGCAAGGTTATTCATTTTCGATAATCTCAAGTGCAGACTTGCAGTTGCAAGCTAATACTATAGCGAGTGCTGATGCACTTTTGATTGGTAATTCTACTGTTTCTGTGTTCAATTTCCATTACCAATGATCTTTGTACACAGATATTTCGGAAATTGTAATGTTGGTGATAAGCACAGTGCGGTTTCGTAGAAACTAGTTCACCTGCTGATGAAAAACCGTGAATGAATCCACTAAAATAGTCAGCCCTTCACATCCAACTGAATAAAACACATGTAGACAAATTAGAATAGCCAGGATGATGATAATCCTATGCACATTCAAGTGTTTATTCTTCTTTTGATGTAAAACGTCAAATCTAGAGGTTAATTAATTACTAAGAAATGGGCACATATTGGAGGAAAAGAACATAAGGGACGCAGTTCAATTATAACATTCAGTTTCATTATCTAGCTACCTCTCCTTTTTAAAAAAAATTGCTGCACGGGCAATTTTGGAGTCGAATTATGTGCTTGCATGGGCAAACATTATTATCAGTTATGCCTAAGCTAATATATCAACTGATCCTTGAGAATTAAGGATGAAATTATCCTACGGGACTGGTTGCCTAAAATTTTCGGTTAACAGAGCAAGAAAGAATATTTACTTCAGTTCTAGTCATATATGCAAATCTTTAATCACTCAACTTTCTGATCTCATGCTTGGCTATATGCACACAACAATTCACCACAATACAAATCTTACGTACTTGAATGTAAATGCAGATTACTCCCACACTCTGCCTCTGGATCTTCTATACAAATCTCGGAAGTTCTAAACTTGTTACCTTCAATGGATATGGTTCTGGGTTGATGCAGCTCTAGCTACTCATATATCTGAATTTAGTTTCAATCATTATTCAGCTATAATTAATTGGTTCATTTGTATTTGTTTTTCTACTTGTTTGAACCCTTTAAATGCCAGGGAATTTGACTGCAATTAGTGTGAAAGCAAACACTGAAAGATACATGAAGAAAAGCACGTACTGTTGGTTGATTTGATGTATCAAAGTTCATCATATTCGGAATTCACTATGAAGGGGAGTGGGTATCTTTTTTCATCTGAGGTTACTTGGCAATAGACCTTCTGCAATGTACATGTGATATGTGATGTTACAAGCAAATGTCATAAAGGAACCCAAAAGTGGTCCCATAGAGGAAAAAAAGGAAGATGGGTAACTTGAAAAGCATCTTAAATGCCTATGGTGGATGTTTGTACTCTGGCCTTCCATTATTATTCTTTAGGGGAGAAAACTTATATTCACGTAAGCTGGTGCAACCGTCCAATTATGTGTTAACCCTTCAGTTGACAAGGTTTTCACCCTCCATCGATGTGGTGCGGGCCTCTCGGCACTTGGAACGGAGGTTGCGCTAGCTAACTTGGTGCCACCGTCTCGCCAAAGATTCTCATTTACGGCTAAAGGTAACATTCTTTTTCCAAGAAAACGAGTAAACATGTATAAAATATAACAATGATAATGTTCAAGAACTTTTAGAAAACTTTCTGATCATATAGCGTGTATCAAGACACGCCACATAGGAGAGAACCAACATGTGAGTTCTCTCATGTTGCATGGACAAATGTGTGAGTTTTTTAATAAATGCACTAATATAAAGTTATCCAATATCTGCTACAAGGTTGAAAAGTTTTTTAACAAAACTCCTTAAAAGTTGTTGAACATTTTCAATGTTAAGAATACACGTCTGGAAGACACGTACGTGAGGGTAGGAATAATCTTTGTTGAATGTATGTATTGTGATTAGGTGAGATAAAGGTTTTGATGTGAAAGAAACAGTAGAGATTGGAAGAAATAAATACAAAGACACTCTGCTCTTGCCTGCTCTTGTTTTACGTATAGCGCACGGCCCATCTACCGAACCTTTGGACCTGCCCCTATACACCATGCCTATATGCCCCTACCCTCTCTTCTTCTTCTTTTCGTACCAAGTCAATAATAATAATAGTAATCATCAGAAAATTAAACTAGTATGCTAACATAGGATTTTATTTTATATTTTATCTTATTGCATTAATTAATTAATGAATACACCAATCTTTCCTAGAAATTCCATTATCCCAATTCTCATCGTTAATTATAAATTCTATATTTACTAGGAATCATCACCATTTCCTGATTCTCATCACTTTGATGTGGAATTGATGTTGAAATTCTCTTTCATTAGTGATGATGACATTTAGAAATTTGAATTATGCAACCACGTACTAGAAATTTTTTCATATTAGTAGGAAAATTTGTCTTATAACCAACCAAGAAACGAGTTTCAAGTTAGTTAGAATTTGTTTTGGGTTCAAGAAAAAAGATGATTAAAGTCTTTCGACCAATCAAGAATCACTAGTGTTGACATTTACAAATTTCAAGTTGATTGTAATGCTATAACACATTCTTCTCATTCAAATGAGAAGAATGTTAGGAGCATCTAATCCATTAAAGTCATGAATGATGGGTATCAAATGCTAGACAATTTCTTAAAAAAAAAAAAAAGGTGCTAGACACATTTATCTCATTCAACTAACATGACACTATTTTTCTGTGAAAGAGTTGGAAAACGCTAAAGTAGACTAACAGCTATTACGTAATAGCTAACCTGACCTTGTGCATACGGGTTATATATTCACAAAGAACCACTTTGGAAATTGACTTCAGGTCAACCAAGTTTACCTCAACGGTGCTCCTCTTATTAGGTCGAATGGGCAATAGGGCTCCTCTCTTCTCAAAATCCACGTTGCAATGCTTAATAATCAAAATTTTCCTCGAGTTCTAGCTCAGGTCAAATACTAATAATTATGCAAAAAAAATAAATACAAGTTCTAAACATCATGTTTTGACCATTATACGCACCATCCTACCCACGAAAGACTAAAATTTTCTATACCTAAAAAATGTTGCAAACACTCCCTCAAAAAAGAAAAAGGAAAAAAAAAAAAAAGGAAAAAAAGTTGTAAGACACAATGACACAAATTTCAAGTCTGTACTTTCCTCTCTAAATCTCTAGAAAGGTACACCAATAGATTTGAATTGCCATATTACCACATGGATGGAAATGTGTATACCTGTTACACACATGTACACAACCAACTGATATATTGTGTGGTAATATATATTTTTATTTTAGGGAAATATATATTTTGTTTTAGGAAAATGCTATTGGTACAAACAGAAGTATATATGTACGTCAATTAGGATATATGAATGCACCTCACGTGGATTTTCTATATATGCAGCCACCCTGGTCTATTTGTACATACATATATAGTGTATAAAAGTTGTACACACACCCCTAAAATTTGTCATTTCAAGAAAGATAGAGCCAGAAAGCTGTATGTGTGAGTTTTATATATAATAAAGTATGTATAAATGGATTAACTCTGTAGCCATATGGAAAGAAAAGTGATCGAAAAGTTTCAATGTACATATATGTAATGTACTAACATTGTACAGTCACCTAGGAGCTAAACTTTATTAGCAAGGTTTGTGCAGCTATGGATGAACCAATAAAAATGATTATTTGTTGGTATATATAAATACAAGTGCAGATAGCAACATGTACCCGTTTCTTCTGCATGCACATGAATTTTGATTCCTGCTCTATTCTTGAGGCCAAAAATCCCATCAGCTATTAATTGGTTGTGGATCAAACTCAAGTCAATTTTCTCAACAGTTTGTAATGTCTTTTATATTTGAATAATCAACACTCTATGCAACAACTCAAGAGAACCCTAGGTATAGTAATTTTGCTCAAAATTATAGTCTAATTAATTATAATTTGAACGTACTCTTCTTAATTCATCGTAAATTAGAGCCAAATGAAACCAATTACTACTATGTTTTATATTGTTAAACTCTTCTGAACAATCATTCTATAAACAGAAAGACGAGATAATTGATCTTGATTTTTAACTGTGTGTATGTACATTGTATATATGTTATTCTCACGTTGAGCTTAAACCATTATTGACGTTAATTCACTTCACTGAGAGTCAATAAGTCAAAATTCAATTGGTTGGTTAAAATTCGTCAACATATTAATTTACCCATTTTACCACAAACACACATATAGAAAAAACCAAAAGTCTTAATTCGTTTGGAAAACTCTAATTCTAGCCATCAATCTCTATCCAACGTCATTAGCGCTCGACATATTGCTGCTATAATCATCCCAATGCCTTGCCAATATCATCAATTTTGGAAGATTGACCAGCGTTTAATGACGCTTACAGGTCGTAAAAGTGCCTTAAATTGAGTCATTCAAGAAAAATACTTAAAACTGAATTATATAGTATACTAATTATAAATACAAGATTTAAAATATACCACGTGCATCGCATGTGTCTACACTAGTACTATTATTAAAAAGATTTCAATGATTTGAGGGTTTTTTTTATTTGTGGCTAGGTGTAACCACTTTCCACGCAAGACCTACATTAATTTGTTAAAGTACAATATGAAATTGTGAAATAAATGTTTGTTGCTTCTTCGTTCTCCTTTCACTTTGGATCTATCATTTCGAGAGTCAATTGAATGATTGATTTCATTTATATGTCTTTCAATACATACATTTCCATATAAAATCTTCTCTCTTATGTCTTGTATATATAGAAGAATATGATATATATATATATATATATATATATGAAAATGATGTATTGTTTGTGGAGCATATATATTGTGCCAATCGGGTTCTTAAAAAAAAAAAAGCCTCCTTATTATCACGTGTCAGTATTTGACTGGTTCACGAGCAAGATTTGCTGATCCCATACCCATGTCAAAAGAATTGTTGATCACCATGCCCATGTCAAAAAGCCACTGTGCAATCAAAAGATAAAGTTTGATTACTATATTTGCCAAGTTGGGCATTGATTAGTCTCGAGTGCGTGGAATTGTAGTGCCTTTTTTTCTACAAATATGTACCAACTACAAAAGAAAAGATGGGATTTACTTTACGTTATTATTAGTTATTACTAGAAGTCTTCCCGTGCCCTTTCGACCTAATTAATCATCAAAATACGCATTATGCTTCTTAGTTGAGTTCATCGTCGAACATTGATGGGACATGTCATGGAATTTTCGGGGTTTCTTGTGTAAAATTGGTCCTGCCAAGTGAAATGACAATTAGTATGTTAAAATTATAAGTGAAATCATTATATATCAAGGTATATAAATTAGCATTTTAGATATATTATCCTTTTCTTAGCTCATTATTATAGGGAGGATCCTTCTAAACCCTATAAAAAGCATCTTCTGGTTATTCTTATATTTCTTTTATATATATATATATATTCTTATATTTCTTCTGTCTCTCTAATTATGTTTCTCCTTCTTCTATGCCTCGTATCTTTCCTCGTAACGATACACGTCTCTATTAATTAGTTTACTTGTTAGTTCACAAGTTGAGAGTTTTACCATCTAAAAATTTAAATCAAACAATATAAATATCGTAATTGACATTTTTGCCTTCCAATTTCTATCAATGAAATGTCTTAATTTGTGTCAACCAGTGCACTATGGGGAGGTTTTATCATTATTATTTTCTTTTTGTCCTCTCTTCCTACAATTTTTGCTTATGTAGTTAATAACGTCCCGCATAAGGTCCAAAGATTCCAGAGCATAGTTTGATCATTAATCTAAAAGCTCAAGTGAGGAGTTACTCAAAACACTATATATATTTGGTATCATAGCATTGAACTTTATGTGGGGTTGATGTAAAGAAATTAAGATGCCCACTCCCAAATTTACTAATATAATTCAGAAGAATATCCTTAAAGTAGCCCACTATCACAACCTCAAATATTTCTTATATATATGACAAAAATTAATGTCAAAAGGCAGTTTGTGATTGTTAGGTTCCATAACCCTGTCATTTCTCTTGTTATTATCATTATTATAATATGGTTGCTTTTGCATAACAATAGTATTAGTTAAAGGAAGGGTATAGTGGGAAAAGGCACAAATTGTGAGACATATTTGAGGAAGCAGGGATCTTGAAATGCCCACTTTTTGCTTCAAGAATTGCTCAAGATTCCTTTTTATAAGTCAAACAACATGGAATATGATCCTATAATTTGTTAACTTTAATCTTACAAATTTATAATTTAATTTGTGCTGGTAATTAAATCACTTTTAGTAAAACATCAGGTATATATATAATAATTAATTAAATTCAGAATATTTTTCTTTTTAGATAAAAACATTGTCTAGCTAATTTAATACTTAATTTGCTAGACAGATTTGTGGAATTGCAAAGTTTCTTCAACTGTTAATTTGAAGATGCTGTGATGTGAAAAAAAAAAGAACAAAATAAAATAAAATTACCCCAACTGAATTAATTCTTACAGTCTCCAATCGATCTATAATTCATCGTCGAACAAAATTACGGAAGCCCTACTAATTTGCAATTTTGAGAATATTACTATTAACTAATATACGATCGTACTCATTGATCCAATTCGTGCTTTGTTAAATAGAAAAGAAAATGAGTGAGAGAGACATGAGGAAATATTTGTATGCACTAAAGAAATAGATAAGACTCCTGATAAGGAGATAGATGGCTTACGTAGCGGAAATCTAAAAAAATGGCCTCCTGTTAGTGAGGCCGTTTTTGTTAAATTTCTACTATGTAAACAATAAGACTCTTTATTAAGAAATAGATAAGGTTTTGTAACTGGTCTTTGGCCTGTATATGTGCATATATCAGCATCAAGCGTCTATCAAATAACCCAAACCGTGTAATTATGTAAAAGAGTAAAGCACAAGGCACAAGCAAAGAAAACTCGGTGCTGTGTTTGCGTGGGCGTCGAATACTACTAGTAACCATCTTATCAGTGTCAGCTACTAAACTTGTACAGTAGAACCCTATTTTTCCTTATTATTTATTTATTACTACTCTGTTTCTCCTTGCATCACTCCCACTGAATAACAAGATTCTAGGATCTTTCTTTTACTCATTATGACCTGAAAACCACAATCAAGTACATTGCGACCATGCTATTACTTGTTGCAAATTATAATGCTTTGATTCCCCTTCGCAATCAACGTACCCCAAATATCGATTGTGAATGAGATTTTAACTTTTTTTTCTTGAGAAATCAGAGATAGGGATAAGTAAGTAATACTAAATAATTGTTTGAAGCTTTTTATTTACTATTTATTTGTAAAATTTATAAAGATGAGAGAGATAGAATGTGTATTGAGAATATAATAAAGTGTGAAATATGTGGTTGTAATTGAGCAGTTGTCAAATTAAATATCAAATCAGTGATAGGTAAAATTATAAATTGGACAAAAATGAACAAATAAAGAGCATCAAACATGCACTAATTCTAGACTTTTTTTTTCTTGAGATGTATATTGAAAGGGTACGTCGACTATACGAGTAGTAGCAAGAAGCCCACAAACAAGAAGGATGGACAAAGAAATTAACAGGAAAAAGGTGGTCCTTGAGATACCACTAGACACGAGAGAGATGCCATTATAAGTTTGTAGGAAAGGAAAGGGCATTGAAGGGGGCAAGATCGGTGACAAGGTTAGTTCTATTTGAGAAATTTGATGGTTTTGCTGAGGGGACAAAAGGCAGAAATTAGGGTAATAAATGGTACAATATAGAAGACAGCCAACAGGTATCCACGGGGTGCTTGGTGTTAAAAATTCATGTATCCATTCTTGAAAACCCAACACAATAATGAATGGAGACAAAGGAATTTTAGGGAACTAAAAATGGCACCTTATAAGTCCTCCTCTCCTCATCACAGTACCTTCTATTAACCAACGACACCTATTATTTATTCTTATTTTTCTCTTTAAAGTACAACTAAAAGTTACAAGATAAGACTGCATGAATCATAATCAATTAGAATAATTAAGAAAAGTGAAGCATTATTAGCGCTAAAGAAGAAATTAACCACCCCACCAATACAAAATGCCAAACAAACCTAGCAAAAGATAATGGTAATTAAATATATATAATTAACCATCCACAGCAATTGTTGGCTCCTGAGAGGCTGATGGAGGATCTAGTTATGGAATCTCTGATAATTTTTAATAAGAATATACCAAGAAAATTGCAACAATAATATATCTACCCCAGCTGCTGCAGTATAAAATTAACAACACCCACTTTAATTTCAGCACCTCAAGAATCAAAACCTGATCAGAGAATTCATGGCCAAGTCAATGGAAGATTTTGATGAGGTTTCTTCTGCTGGGTTTCAGTTTTTCTGCCAAATTAGGGTTAGTGTTTGTTGTGGGGGTGGAGTCGGCGTGGTTTTAGTTTAGGTACCAAGAATTTTCATTAGGCTAAAAATTTGTATCATTTTTAGTGCCAAGAAGAGACTGAGAAAAGGGGTTGGTTCTTCCATCCTAAGAAGAAAGAATCATTTAGAATATGAAGCTGATATCCCTCAGAAGGGTAATGAAGTCTCAGCAAAAGCTTTGCTTGAGAAACAGCAAAAGGGCTTAAAGGGACATTGTTGAAATCTGAGCTTCTCAACATAACTTTCCATGATCTGAATCTCTCATGCCTCTCTCTCCGGCTCTCTCCTTCAGCCCCCACAATATCGGCGATCTCTCTTCCGAACCATATCTGCTCGACGGTCAGCCGCTCGTGACTAGTAGGCGGCAGGGTGGCTTCGAGGGAGTCGAAAACGGCCGCATAGTGATCCAAAGCCTCCACAAATCTCTGCAAGAAAAGTGGGTGATTATGATTCGCTTCTCTTTCAGCCACGGTTATAACCTTCGGGTTCATGGCCTTGATCCGAAGCAAAAAATGCCTCAGCCGGTCCCTGTCCTTGAGGTGGCGGTGGAGATAGTGCACAAAGTTAACCGCTAGGGTTTCATCAGGAAGGAGAAGAACAGCAGAAGCCGCCGAAATAGGGTCTTCACCATTGAGAATGATGAGAGGATGGAACTGAAACCTGAGGCCTAATGAGTGAGCAAACTTGGCAAGCCGGTCGCCTGTTCTTCTTAGTACTTCAAGGTCACTTCCGCTGCCAGTGATCCTCAGCGTCGGTGGTGGAAACCTCTCCGCCATGGACTGCATTAACGGCGGCCATTGAACGCCTTGCATGATATCGAAATCTAGGATGTGAATAGCTTGTTGGCCATCAGTTGCTTCCAGGATTGCTTGATTTGCAGTGAGGTGGCTAAACCTAATGAATGGGGTCACTTGGTTAAGCAACAAATAAGAAGATTGTAAAAGGTGAGCACTTTCATCTGATCCAAAGTTGAAATGTGAAGAACTTGTAGTTGAAGAATTTGCAGCTTCTCCAACACTGATGGGAAGATTAGGGTTGATCAAAAAGGAAGTGAATCCGGCCGTGGGGGTAGCTGTCAAGCGATTGAGACTTAACGAGAGGGCTTTAGTAAACTGGTGAACCAATCTTTCAGTCGAATCGCCATAAGGCGAAGAGTTGGTCGATAAAATGGCGATGAGCCGATGAGCGGCGGAGATATCCGAGCGGGAAATGAGTTCAGCACAACTTATGAGAAGCTGGCGCATGTGAATTGCCGGCTGAGTGAAACTCCGGTGAGGAATATGGTGGTGGTGAAAGTGGACATTTGGTGGTGATGGTTCATGATCCTCTTCCTCATGGGATGAGGAACCAAAAGAGCCCAACATTTTGTTCTACAAAATCCAATAGTGCCAGAAAACCCTACTCTGTACTACCCAAAAACAGACAAAAAGCAAAAGCAGCAAAAGTGAAGGAGGAGAGGAGGAGGAGAGATTTCTAGATTGGAACCTCAAAGTGAAATTCTTGTGACAGTATTTTGCATTTTTGGGAATATATATGATGATATATATATATATATATATTGGATAATTTAAAAAAGACAAAAAATGATATATATCTATTTCTTTGATTCTTGAAAGAGATAAGGGAAAGTGAACAGTGGCACAAAGAGGCAAGAGGCGGTGACACTGGCATATATAGAGCAAATGTAAACCCCAGAATTACTGAGTAACTGTAGGGTTCTGTTCTGCGTTAACACTTTGAAATTTTTTATTTTTCATTTTTTCTATATTTTTCTCTTGAGCTTCGAACTATTTTTTTTCAAAAAAAAAAGAAAAAGAAAAGAAAAAGAAGAAAAATAGCATAAAAATAATTAAATAAAAACATTAAAAAAAAAAGGGAAAAAAGCATAACTGGATACATCTGATGGAAAGAAGAATAGCCGACATACCCAAGGATAGGCTACAAAAAATAATTAAAAAGAGAATATTTGAATCTGAAAAGGAAAATATATACAATATTCTTTGTGCATTTTTCTCTGAAATCATTAATTAATTACATTAGGCTAAGCAAATGATAATTGTGATTTGTTAATTTGTATGGGAAGGTTGATCATAGGATATATTCCGTTGCATTTTAAAGTTCAAGATTGGTTGTCACTTTTGATGAACAAAAAAGGATCAATATATCTGTTACGTCATGAACATATTGTAGAATGCTGGTCGATTATGTGTATTTAGGATAAACTTTGTCATGATGAGTCTGGAAGTGTACATAAATTATGATATATCAGTACTCAGTAGTGTGTAAAGTATGGTTGGCTGTACTTAAATGCATTTTTTAAGAAACTTAATTATTCTATCAAACCTCATTTTCATAATGACTTTTTTGCTATTAAAATTCCTTTTTTTTTTTCACGTCGTGAAAATAAAGCAGGTCTATAAACTTTTTCTAAGAGCTCATTTTATGCACAACCAAACAACCTCAAAAATCTGTTAAATGCTCTATTTAAGAAATAATAATAAACTTAAAAATTAATACATATTGTTATTAAGAATAATGGTAAATATATACTTCCAGTGGTGTTGAGTACAATCTAGGCAGCAACATATGTGACATTAAATTATAAGTAGAATTAAAAAGGTATATATGACCCACATAATTTAGCTTATCATTTAAATGTCACATGTACTGGTGTATATCAATGATATTAATTGTGTTATATAGCAGTACTCTTATTATTGTTAACTAACACGTGACTGTTTCACATTTAACTAAGATGGAATGGGATGAGACGAGGATAAAATTAGGGCATTTTTCAAAACATTCAGACAAAAGAGGGGTAAGAAAGGACACGCAAAGGCTTAAATGTGTCCAAAGTTATATGCAATGCAAGTGTGTTAATGTATGAACAAAATATGTGCCCCGGGCCTTCTCTTAACACTGACATACACACACCAATTTTTCCTTATTTGTCAATTTGTTGGATTCTTCTTTTCTGCCTTTTCATTTCACCCTTCCATGGGGATATATACAAAAAATTTTATTTGCCTAACCCACGTGGGGGCTGGGCTACCTACCATTCTGCCAAACATACCTTTACACTCTAACTCGATTCCGGATTCCGACCCGACTTCCGTCGATCCTTTTATTGCTCATACGTGTTGACAAAAGATCATTCCATAGAATGATAATGAGCTAATTAATTTACACAGAGATTGGATTACTCTTATTATAGATGTATCAATCTGATTCTTAACAAAAAGTTTTTGAGCAATTCAAGAGAATGAAGCGTACAACTTAAATCTTATTTGAGACAGTTTCTACTTATAGAAGTGTTTTTTCGGACAAGCAACTGGTATTATGTGAAAGCTCTGTTAAGTAAGTTCATACAATCCTTTCAAAAAAAAAAAATGTAAGTTCATACAATATATGAAGGAATATCAACTAATCTAGCTCAAAAGCAGGTTAATTAATTTTGGTTCTCAAATTCTAATGAACTTCATTATAAAGTATGATCCGATGATAAATTAAGCGAGATATATATACACACACACACTTCTTGATGTGTACAAATCACATGAAACCAACTAAGGAATGTTTGCAATGCAAGAAGAGAGATCCTCTTTATTTCGTTACATTTGTGGTAATCTGGAGGTAAATGGATTAGGTGGTTCAGATATCTTATCCAAAAAATATTCTGTTGCACAACCTCTTTTTTCAACATCAGTAGAAAGAAATACATCTATTACTTGTTACATAGAATTTTTGTTCAATTTAGAGGAGGGGAAGAATAAGAAGTCACTAAATGAAAGCAGAGAACACGTCTTGGAGTTTCTTTAACTATTCTTGTTCGTATAATTGGCACGAAACAGACAACATTTTACCACAACTATGAAGTTAGCCTGTCACAAGAAACAATTGTCTCACATACTGCTTCTTTTCCTGGCTGTACAAAGATGCCCAGAATTTTGAAATTTCTTGGCTGCTGGCGGAGTGCTTGGAGACATATGTGTTTCATAACAATTTTCTCATTAATTTTCTGGTGAAAGATGATAATCTTGGAAGACTAAGCAGACTATTAACCTGGGCAATACCTTCAAACGCTGACCAGTCATTCATCACAGTCATCAGTCTTGGACCCTGGGTACTTGATCCTCTAAGCTCAAGTGGCACGATCAATAAGTGCCTTGGTTGATCTTTCACGGTCAGGATCCGAGGCCACAATGCCCACAGCATCCTTATTGGAGAGGACATCCCAGACCTTGTAAACAAGGGAGCGCAATGAATAAAAAATTTAAATAAATTAATTTCTACTCTCTCTAACATATAATTAATTATAACCTTAAGATAATGAGAAAATATTACCCCATCAGTGGCAAGAACGAAATTCATCTTTCTCAGTGATGTGTTGGTAATAGACATTTGGGATTGATATTAGTCCAAAATCCTTCAAACAGAAGTCCCCAAAGACTCTGACCATTGCCAAACCAGGTGCGTTGCTAAGGCAGCCACACACGTGTAATTAACTTCCGGTTCATCTTGCAATGCAGAAACCTGTCCTTTAAATTTCCGCATCCTGGCAGCTTCTCCTGGAAAGGGAAAAGAAAAGTTGTAAACATTTTCATTCGGCATCACTAGTGAGGCAATCACATTTTCTTCTTTTATTGGAGAGCAAGCTAGATGCAATTCATCTCATGGCCAATTGTTGAATCATCTTACTCATCATTTTTTATCAGCAGTTTCAGTATTGCATGAGCATAGACAATTGTGTCGGCGTGTGCAAGAGAATAGACAAATAAAAGATAGATATATACTCGGAAGATTAGGTTTCAAGTCCACGGTCAATTGTACAGCCGTCAAAGCATTGTCGTCATCTCTTGTTCCCAATACTGCTCTCGAGTCACCAAGATTTCCAATTACCAGATCCTAGAAGATCAACTTCACCAATTGTTAAGCCTCATATACAAGATTGATTTGCTTTACAACAAGGACATGTCGAAATGACCTACCTGCATTATCAAAGTGACTGCAGTTGTACCACTGTAGAAACAAACTCAATTGCCCTCAAAACCGATTTCTAGACCGGCGCATGACTAGGGAAACTCCTCTTTCTCCTCAACTGCCGTTGAGTTACCCTCATTGATCTCCACCCACAGAATCTTTGTATCCTTGTTCTCCTCAACCGGCTCACTATTGAGCTTAGCCACCGATCGTGCTTGCAGCAGAAGTGTAAGAGCATCCCTTACTTTCCTAGAAACCATGTGACCACAGGGACTATAACCATCAAACACCCCACAAAAAGTTGCATTTTATATCATTTCCTGTGCAGAAATTCTATCAAGATACAAGAAAATCATAACCCATAATTGATCCAAATACGCCACAACAACAGCCATATTCTTTTAGTATTCACCATTCAGAATCTCAAATTACATTTTAGTTCAATTATTTGATTTCAGATCATAACCCATAATTAATCCGAATACACAAGAACAACAGCCATATTCTTTATTATTATTCACCATTCAGGAACCCAAATTACATTTTAGTTCAATATATAGTTTGATTTGATTAATTAATCATAATCACCATAATTGTATGTATATCTGCTAATAGTAAACATTGCTTCCAATTACTGTGACTGACCTCCCACACGATCATGGCGTCTTGATTGATTCCTTTTTTACCTTGCCGAGTGTAAAAGCTAGCAATTCGGGGGTCGACCCATTTGTAAAAAGCCTCCCGGGATTTTGACTCTCCTCGTCCGCCACCGCCGCCGCTTGATTTTCTACTAGTTTCATGCTCTGCTTTGGCACCAATTGTAGAATAACGCATCTCCATTTACCCAGTTTTAACCACAAAACGAAAACATTAAACTGATCAAATTTACAGACCTTGAAAAATTCAAGAAAAATGGGGAAATCCTAGGAAGCAAGAATCAGAGTAACGTATGGGTTTGAGGGTTTGGCTCTTTTGAATTCTTTATCAATTAATTTGTAATTTTGTTATTGATGTTCATAGTTGATGCTGCTTGTATCGAACAAGAAAATGATGCGCTAAAGTTATGAATTAAATTTGTAATTTCGTTAATGAGCAATTTCTTTTCCTGTTTGCCAGGCTTTCATCGTGCCTTACACAGTCAAATTGAAATTTAATGACAAAGCATAATAACAAAGAATCACGCTATTTAGACAGACGTGAAAACAAAAATATTGATAAAAACAGTTTGAAATTATAAATTCACCTATCGATCTTTTGATAAAAATTATTGATTTGACAACTACCATGTAGTAAAATACCATTTTGATCACTCAACTTACCCTTTTATTTTTAAATATCATTGAACTTCAACTTGTTACTCATTACTCACTGAACTAATAAACGTGTTACTCATTCATTACTGAACTTATAAAAGTGTTTCTCATCTATAACTAAGACGGAATCTGTTAGTTAAATTTAACAGAGGAGATGATGTGACTTAACGGTAAAGTGACGTGGCTTAACAGCTCCGCCACGTGGCAAGTGAAATACTAATTTAGACATTCAACAATTTAAGTTGTTAATGATTGGTCACTAAACTTATTTTTAAGTTATTAATTCATTATTAAACTTAATGTGTTACTAGTTGGTTACTAAACTTACCATTTAAGTTGTTAAACCATCATTGAACTTTGACATGCTACCCGTTAATACCTAGATTTGTATTAATCAACTTATAAGTTGATTAATACAAATCTAGGTATTAACGGG